>JAVRRP010000489.1:0-17553 GCA_036872775.1 Oleoguttula sp. CCFEE 5521 | reverse complement strand
AGGAGGATGGAAGTACATTGACGGTAGAAACACTACCTCACAGCTCACGGCGTACAGAAGAACATGTCGTGAAGCAGACATGCGAACATCACCGCTCGGAGCCAGTTTCTCCGACTGCGGGCCCACTATGGCGACTTCACCAATGTCAATGAGCGCCAACTTCCCTTCTGAGCTGGTCGGCAAGAAAGTGCTATTGGCGAGCGAATCTCTAGGACCGATCAATGGAGTGAGCAGAACGACACAGAGTCTCATCGACTACTTGCGGAAGAATGGCGTCAATGTGGCGACTGTCGCCCCGCAATACGCTGGACAGCCGATCACTGGCAACGATACGAAGACTGAAGTCAAGCCTGAGAGAGTGCCCATAGTCAACAAGGACTGGGTTCGTTCGATCGAAGCCAAGTCATCGTCATTAGGATCTCGAGCTCTTGGAGGAGCCTGGACTTGGCACCATGAACGAGATGCGTCCGACAAAGCTGCCCAGCAGCCACTGCTGCAACCCACTAGCAGCACGAAGCGACCTCTTATGATCAACCGCAGCCGCAGCGAAGAGCCAAAGCGGAAGGTCGAGACCACCGATGGCCCGAGGGTGAACCCCGAGTACCGCCTCCATGGCTCCCCACTCCCTTACAACCCCGATCTCTCAGTCGCCTACCCCTTCCGCCTCGGCGTCCTCTACGATCGCACCTTCAAACCAGATCTCATCTACCTCGCCTCGCCAGCTAGTGTAGGCTTTCAATTCCTGGTCCAGCTCCGACAACTCACGAACCCGATTCCCACGCTCCTAAACTTTCAGACAGATCTTTCGCACTACAGCACCATCCTCTTCGCGCCGCCGATGGACACTTATGCTGTGGTGATGTTGCAACTGGTACAAGGCTACCTATTCCGTTCACCGGCCGTACATACGATTTTCTACCCTTCGGCGTACATCAAGTCATACATGGTTGCTGCTGGTGCGCCGGGGGAGAGGATGCAGCAACTTGGCCGTGGCGTGGACACGACGCTCTTTCATCCTTTACGTCGCGATGACGCTTACCGGAAGGAGCTAGCACCCAATGGCGAGATAATCTTCACCTGCATATCCCGTCTCGCGCCCGAGAAGGGTTTCGAATTCCTCGCTCGCGCTGCCATAGCACTCGCAGACTCAGGGCTGGACTTCAAACTCCTAATTGTCGGCGGAAACAAGAACGCCGCTGTTGAGGCAGAAGTGCACAATTACTTCCGACCCATCGCCTCACGAGTGATCTTCACAGGCATGCTGCGAGGCGTCGCTCTAGCCCGGGCGTATGCGGCTGCAGATGTCTTTCTTCATTGCAGCATCACCGAGACGTTCGGCTTGGTGGTACTAGAGAGTATGGCTTCCGGCGTTCCGGTCATTGCTAGAGACGAAGGCGGACCGAGCGAGACCGTCAAGCACGGCGAATCGGGCTTCTTAGTCCCGCCGCAGGATCTGGATGGCTTCGTGGCGAAGGCGCAGGAGCTTGCGAACGAGCCGGACTTACGGCTGAGCATGGCGAGCAAGGCTAGACTGCAAGCTGAGGCGACTACATGGGACGAGATCAATTTGCAGGTCGCGCGCAAGATGGTCGAGGCGCTTGCTGATGTGCCGGAGAAGAGTGATGCGCAGAAGCTGAAAGAAGGGTACTACGGGAGCTGGACGGAGACTGTAAGAGTCTACTTCGCCGTTGGCATTGTTTGGATCTTCTGGATTATCGCGGTGATACCCCTATTCATCATGGGCTGGGTGCATGGGCTGGCGCATCGGTAGTCTTGGCTCTGCACTCGGTGAGCGTAAGGAGTGATGCCGGAAGGATGTGATGACTGGATGAAGGCGAAGCTCAACGCTGCCTATCAAGATCGGCGAGCTTGTATACTCGCAGCTGACCTCTGATCGGAGGTCCGTGCTATTCTGAGTGAAATCGCTGGAGACGAGGTTACTGAGCTCGCACATAGGGTTTTCGGTTGCAGTTCAAGACTGTATGCCCTCATGTCATCTATGTATCGTTCAAACCGTCCCACGCGGGTCTCGTCGTGAGACTTCGCAACACGCTACTCCTTCGAATTGATCCAAGCAATCTTGAACACCTTGATCAACCGTTCCGCCTCCTCCCCATCCCGTAACCTCTGCGTCAAGAACTCCTGCAGATCAGTCCAGAACTCCCCCGTATTCAGCGCTCCAGGCCCGCTCGGCCCTTTCGACTTGCCTTCCGCCTCAGCCTTCGCAGTCTCACTGCCAGGTCCTGGCACAGCTGGAGGCGGGTCATCAACGTCCATCTTGTCCTCTGCTGCTGCAGCAGGCACTGCAGGTACGGCAGGGGTAGTGTCGTTGATAGGATTGCCCTTCTCAACGGCAGCAGGTGTGACGGCCGCGCTGACGCCTCCTAGGACCATGACGCCTAGCTCGACGGTGCTGCTTGTTACACCTAGCTCCTTGAGTGTCTTGAGATCGCCTGCTGGCTTCTTGTTGTACAGTAACTTGATCTTCTCCTGCGGCAGAGCCGTCTTCTCCGCATACTTTGTCTTCAAGTCATGCACACTCGTGTCCAGCCCCACGCCCTCCAATTTCACCGGGCCCTCCCCTCCCCTCACAGCCGTCAAAGTCACACTCACAGTCGCCTCCTTCTCACCTGCCTTCGCACCTACACCTACAGCCCGTCGCGGGAATGGATGTGTCTGACGTGGCAAGGTGAATGGACTCTGATTCGGATACTGCCGCGGATCGGAGACATGGTCGGAGGGGAGTTTGATGGGTTTCTTGTCGAGCTGCGAGAGGAAGGACTTGGCGAAGGTGACTTCGGACATGATGGTGCGTTGGAAGCCTCCGTATAGCGTGTCGCCTTCGGTGAAGTAAGCCAGTGTTGCGGGTGTGGATGTGGTGTGTGTGGTGTGTGTTGTTGTTGATGTGGAGGGAGGGGAGAGCTTGAGATGGGAGTGCCTGGTTTGTGGGAGGGTGGGTGTGAGGTCATCGGTTGGAGCTGTGTGGAAATGTTTTGGCTGACATCGCAGGCACTCTACAGCAACACTTGTGTTACATTCCCATGCGCGATCGTAGTAAGCTATAGGGACACTGCCCTGGTACTTGAGACATACCACAGCAATGGCCTCCCTCTACAACCTCGAGCCCCAACCCACCGCCAAAGTCATCCTCCACACCACCACCGGCGACCTACTCCTCGAGCTCTGGGGCGCCCAAGCCCCCCTCGCAACCCGCAACTTCCTCCAACATTGCCTAGACTCCTACTATACAAACACAATCTTCCACCGCCTCGTACCAAATTTCATCCTCCAGGGCGGCGACCCCACGGGCACTGGCTCAGGCGGCATCAGCGCGATCAACAACGGCGATGGCTTCGAAGATGAGCTGCACAGTCGGCTCAAGTTCAATCGGCGAGGGCTACTGGGAATGGCGAATGAGGGGAAGGGGAGTAATGGGAGTCAGTTCTTCTTGACGCTTGGGGCGACGCCGGAGTTGCAGGGGAAGCATACGATGTTTGGGAGGGTGGAGGGGGAGACGATATACAATTTGATCAAGATGGGGGAGGCGGAGATGGGTGAGGGAGAGGGGAGTGAGCGGCCGTTGTATCCTACACGGATCATCGGGACGGAGGTGTTGGTCAATCCTTTCGAGGACATGGTCGCGAGGGTGAAGGAGGCGCCGAGGACGGGTCGGGAGGAGGAGAGTGTCAAAAAGCGGAAGAAGCCTGCTGGGAGGAATGTGCTGAGCTTTGGAGGGGACGAGGGGGAAGACACTGTCAGTACGCCGGTGCTGAAGAAGGCAAAAGTAAACCCGAAGTTGGTCGTGGTAGAGGACGCTGCATCGCTCGAAGATGAAGGGGCAGCTGTTGTAGACAAGGTGCCGACACAGAAAAAGGCCAAACCAACAGTAAGCCGCAAGCCAAGCTCTCCTGAGCCCGAAGTCAGAGCTGCTGCACCTGTCCGATCACCTCAGCCGCCTGAACGAATGGATCTCGATGATGATGAAGACGAGCCTGCGGAAGAGCTTCGCAGCTCGAAGGCGCAGACCGCACTCGAGAAGACAAACGCAGAGATCGCAGCAATCAAAGCAAGTATGAAGCGGACCACAGATACGACAGCAACACGTCACGAGAAACCCAAAAGCCTCCTAGAAGCAATGATACCCGCAAACAGCACCCGAGCTCGAAAACGCGGCAAACCCACCGACGACAAATCCTCCTTCGACCTCTTCAACGCCTGGAAGAAACAACTCGACGAAACGCCTTCAGCTGAACCCCCCATAGCTACCAATGGCACGCAGAAGACCTCCACTGATCCCTCCGCCGACCCCGCGCCCGCCGACGCCGCCGACGACGACGAAGCCACGCTCTGCGACCTGCACTTCATCACCAACTGCCAGAGCTGCAAGTCCTGGGACGAAGGGCAGCCTGATCACGAGGCCGATGAGGATGGTGATGATGATCCGGGGTGGATGTCGCATCGGCTTGTGGCGGCTAAGGATCGGTTAGGCAAGGATCTGGAGTGGAAGAAGAGGATGGACGAGATTGAGATCATCGATCCGAGGGAGAAGGCGAGGGAGATTAAGGAAGCGGCGAAGAGGGGGAAGGAGAGGGGAAATGGGAAGGGGAGAGCGTAGGTAGGAATGGATTGGAGAGTGACTCGGGGGGATTGGCAAGAAATGCAATGCCAGCTATGTCGACTACGATATGATCATCACACAACAGAAGTGAGGCCTGAAGCCGACGCTCTCCGTGATTTGGAAACAACGACCCTTTCTGGAGTTTTTTTTCTACGATGAAGGCACTGCACCCGGCGTACACGAGGGCTGAACCTGCGGACGCGTACAAAAGCCGGCTCACTTGACCCACGTCAAGGGTTCAACAAGCTCGAAGTGACGGGCCGACTTCAAGGGCAGGCGTGAATGTGGTGTGCCCGGCTCAAATCTCAGGCTTGGTACCTTCGCTCCTCCGGAAGTTAGCAGGACCTCTCGTGCGATTGTCGACCACAGCTCTGTTATGTGAAAGTGTAAGTGAAGCGCCTCTGATAAGGGCACGCACCTAAGAGTCTTCTTCTGGGTAGTCGATGCGATCTCACAAATGAACGTGCTCATCATGAACATCGCCGCAGCGCAGTCGATGGTAGCGTGAGAAGCCTGCGAACTTTCGGAGTAGGGTCTGTCACCCTTCAGTACATTGAACGACGCTGTACTGAGATCAAGCTTTCAATCCTAGGGCGTGCAAGGATGCTCTCGTTCCACTCTTTTGCGGTGCCGTTAACCTTTTGAAATGTTTCATGCCTGATGGCGTGGACTCATCCTCGGCTGTCGTTGGAGTCTCTTTTGAGCGGTGCTGCATAATGGTGACTGCCGCATGACCCTTCACCTGCTGCCCTACGCAGATCAGGAGGCTAGGAGACACGGTATAGATCCCTGCACTACCTTCGTCGTCAGCCAGTGGCTCCTGTTCTGGGATGCAAGCAACGCAGATATTGCACGACGCGAGCGCATTTATATCACTTCCTGCTGATGTCTGCCGAGATGAGGACTCGTACTCATGTCAGCCGCCCCACTGCTCAAAACGAGTTCCCATACTAACGCAATATATTCGACCGGTCAAGCCGGCTACATCGCGGTGCTGGAGCCGGATAGCCGTGCTGCACGTCACGAAGATCCATGCACGTAGAGTTATTTGTTGGGTCACTTGACTCGCTGTTTGGAGGCTGTAGCTATTCTTGGCAATAGCAAGAGAACTTTCGCGGCCCCGCAGCCTTGCAGCGGCAAGAGCGGAAACAGGGGCTTGCGAAGGACGTTGGCAAAGCTTGTCCTCATTGGGGCAGACCTCAGCAACGTGCGCTCCAGGGTCTGGCGAGATTGCCGCGGCCGAACCACGGTGGACTGTTCCAGTTTCCATCGATTCCATTAATGAAGTCGCTAGCAGAAAATCAATACAGTCACCTGCTCAACATGGACCGTAAACAAGCCACCAAGAAGGCCACTGGAATGTCGCCTCCCCCTCCCGTATCGGGAGGAGGATTTGCATTCGATGTCAGACGCAGGAACGAAACGATAGCTCGCGATTTCCCCATGTGGCGCCACGTTCTGGCGAACTCTCCCGCAAAAGCTTGACTAGACTTCTCCCAGTCAAGGCTGAGGCCCTAGCCTGGGCATCGCACGCGCTAGGGCCGCGAACGCTCCCTCCTACTGGCCGGCTCTCGGCACAAGGTTGTCTGATGGTATTGGATCTGCGCGCCAGGTTCGCTAATTGCGTCGTATTCGACGGGCGTGGACTGGGCCGCTGAGACCGTGGACGCCACTGCTGGGCGAAGTATAACAGCATTTGCTCTTCTCATCTTTCATCTTCTTCGCTTGCAAGTGTACCGCGTCGTTTCGCGCAACAGTCGTTTCGATCAATCGATCATGTCTTTCGTTAACAGATTCTGCGGCTCTGTCGCGTTGGTCTCTGCTCTCCTTCTTTCGTATGCCTCGGCCATCACGGTCAACAGCACCATCCTCGTCCTCGCACCGACTGCGGACGTTCAGTCTTCCTTCTCTGCGACCTCTGGCCTCGATGCCTATGGCATTCCGTACCAGCTGGTGATCGTTCCGTCAGGAGGCACATCCCTGCCCGCCCTAAACTCCAGTGCCACTGCTGGCAACTTCGGCGGCATTCTCCTCCTGAGCGATGTCTCGTACGACTACAGCGGCTCGTACAACAGCGCCATCACAACCGCACAGTACACTGCTTTGTACGCATACCAGGTCGCCTTTGGCGTCCGCATGGTCCGTCTTGATGTCTACCCCGGCAGTGACTCCGGCACTACTGCCGTCACTGCGAATGGCGCGACTGGCTGCTGTGCCGATGGTGTCGAGCAGCTTATGAGCTTCACGAACTCCACTGGCTTCCCTACCGCAAATATCAAGACCGGTGCTACTGTCAGCACCCTAGGCTTGTACCATTACCCAGCGAAGATCGCTAGCACTGCCAACACCTGGGCCATTGCACAGTTCGGTGCTAGCAGTGGTTTCACCGCAAAGACTACCGCCGCTGTGATCAACATTCCAGCACCTGGTCGCCAACAGATGGTCTTTTTCATCGGCTGGGCGTCAGAATGGTCGTCGACTTCGAACTACCTCCAGCACGCGTACGTCCACTGGATGACTCGCGGTCTATACACCGGGGCGAGGAAGGTCTACTTCGGGACCCAAATCGATGACATGCATCTGACGACTGCACTCTACTCCCCGGCCGGTGGTAAATACCGAGTCGTTCCCGCCGACCTTGCCGTGTACAGTGCGTGGACCCAGAGTGTCAACAGCCGTCTACCCGCTGGATCTCAGTACTTTGTCGAGATCGGCCACAACGGCAATGGCGACATCATCAACTCGACCAACATCGGATACTCCATGTACCCCAGTCCTTGCCAGCCGGTGGACGCCATCTACTACGCCTCCCCGGTTGAATCACCCGACGAGGAGTACATCAAGCCGATTGGCACTGGTCTTGACCTGTGGCCGGCTACTGCGCAGTCCTACAACTGGACCTTGCAGTGTGCTCAGCTTGACAAGCTCGCAACGTGGTTCATGAACGCCACGAACCGTGACGTGTTCGCTCACATCTCGCACACGTTCACCCATTTGAATTTGGACAACGCGACATTCAACGATGCTACTCGGGAGATCTATTACAACCAAGCTTGGTTGGCGCAGGTCGGCATCTCAGCTGGCAAGTTCTCGCCACATGGCTTGATCCCGCCTGCTATCACTGGGCTGCACAACGGTGACGTGATCAGGTATGCTGCCCCCTTTACTACATCGCGAAACAAATTACTGACTTCCATCTGACAGAGCCTGGTTCACCAACGGTATTACCAACGTCGTCGGCGACAACTCTCGCGACGTCCTGATGAGCCCCACCAACGTCCACTGGCCCCTCATCTCCAACGTCACCGAGAACGGCTACGCAGGCCTGAACATCATCCCCCGCTGGCCCACATCGATATACTTCGACTGCGACACCCAAGCCTGCACGACGCTCGAGTGGACGCAAACCCAGCAGGGCGATGGCACCTTCACCGGTCTGCTAGCCTTCGAGAAGGACGCCACGATGCGGTACCTGCTCGGCTTGAGGCACGACCCGTACATGTTCCACCAAGCCAACTTGCGCTCCACGGGCGTGGGCAGCTACACAGTCGGCACCAAGAGCGTGAACTCCATCTTCCAGATCTGGGTCGAGACGATGACTCAAGAGATCACCCGCCTGACCAACTGGCCGCTCATCACGCTCAAGCACGACGACATCGGTACTGCATTCCTGAACCGCATGGCGAGGGATGCGTGTGGTGCTTCGTTGGCGTACACCTACGGCACCAACGGGAAGACCATCACGGCTGTGACGCTCAGCGCGGCGACGGGAAATAAGTGCGGCACGCCTATCCCTGTTACTGTGCCTGGAACAGGGACGACGAGTGGCAGTGCTACAAGCGATAAGGTTGGCGCTGAGCCGCTGATCTTCTGGGTCACATTGACCGGAAGCCCGGTCACGATCAACCTTGGGTCGGCTGTTACAGTTTAGGTCGTTATGATAGTGTACAAAAGCATCTTCTGTTGATTTGTGAACTCTCTCGAAGCTCTGTTTCTCCAACTGATTTAACATGTGACAACGACGCTATAGACATAGCCAGAACAGTTGAGCTCTGCACTGGTATGTCGACCAAAGATGGGGCTGGAGACGGCTAACAGCGCGCAGCGGCCGTCAAACATTAATCTTTCGACAGCTTTTCAGTATCGAATGCGCTGTAGTGAGTACCTCTATCGGAGCGTGGTGGCTTTGCAGTGTCGATCAGCCAAACGCAAATCAAAGCGCTCACAGAACCCATCGCTGATCGACTCTCCTCGGGAATCAGTCGGCGACGCTCGGCAATTCTCAAGGACTGCACCACTCCATCTCAACTTTCTGCCATCTCCATCAACTTACATCAGCATCCAGAGTTCGAGCTGTTGTTCTTCGAGGATCCAGGATCTGCTCAATTACCTTCGATGAGTTCAATGTAGAGAAGTCAGACATGGCAAGTTGAAGCATCTCACAATTCTCTATTCAAATTCTTATTGACACCCACTTTCGTCAATAAGCATGTCTTGAGACATCAGGCCTGGGGATTGCTCTCTGCTACGGACTATGACAAAGATAGCAGCGCGTGGCTAGCACATGGTCAGCAGCTGGTATGCTGAGGGACGATGTGCGAGACAGGCGGTTGAGTGAAGATGCTGCGTTTCTATTCATGAGTTCCTTTCGTCTCTTCGCGCTATTGAGCTTCGCTCGCTGTCAATCGTTATTGATGCCAATAGCCATTTGGGGCCGTGGCTGGTATTGAGAGCCCCCAGAAGTGGCTCTAAGAGCTGGACGTCCGAAGGAATTACGATACACCCATTGCACGAGACAATTCCGCGAGAGACCGACGAAGGGCGTCACCACTTCGACTCGCAACCTGACCTACTTCGAGTTGACCATCTCACGATCAAGTCAGCGGTACAGCTATGTCCGCCTCACTCTACGATACTCCAACCATGACTTCGCCAATGCAAGCTTCCTTGACCGCCACATACCCGACAGCCGTCCTCCTCTCGGTCTTCGCCCTACTAATATCGCTCCTTATCATCCCACCTATGCTCTGGCATGCTCGAAACAGGAACATCGGCGCCACCTCCCTCATCGCTTGGATCCTGATCCTCAATATCCAGATCGTCATCAACGCCCTGATCTGGCGGAACGATGATACCAGCTCCTGGTTCTCCGGCGCTGGGCTTTGCGACATCGAAGTCAAGGTCCAAGTTGCGAGTGGTGTTGGCTTCCCGAGCAGCGCTGCTTGCGTGCTGAGAGCCTTGGCTGGAGTCATGGATACTGAGAGGACTAGCATGGGAAAGACAAGAGCGCAGAAGAAGAGAGGGTATGCCATTGATCTGCTGTGGTGCGTGGGCTTTCCAGCGCTCCAGATGCTGTTCCACTACATTGTGCAGCCATCGCGGTACTACATCTGGGGCATCTCTGGTTGTGTACCGAGTGTGAGCAACAGCTGGGTGACAGACTTGCTCATCATCGCGCCCCCAGTGGCGTGGGTCCTGATCTGCGCAGTCTACGCTGGTATGTCTTTGCTTCACCATCTCTTGCTCCTACAGCCACTGATCATCACAAATAGTCCTCATCCTCATCCGCCTCCACCGCTACCGTCGCAACTTCTCTACCTTCCTCGCGAACTCGAACACAAACACCTCACGCTTCCTCCGCCTCTTCGTTCTATGCATCTTCTGGCTACTCGTTTCGCTTCCGCTCCATGCCTTCATCCTCTACACTCAGACCTACATTCCTCATGAGCCATACTCATGGGCCACGCTACATTCAGCTGAGAACTGGAGCAAAGTCGAAATGACGCTCAGTGACGATACCGCAAGGTACATCGTCTACATTTGGCTCGGCAGCGGAGTGGCGGTGTTCATGTTCTTCGGGTGGGGTAGGGATGCGGCCAAGATGTATCGTCAGGGCCTGGTGGCGCTCGGATTGGGTTACTTCTTCCCTGGGATGAGGGATCCACGAGTTGGGAGTCGGAGACAGCATTCGATGGCCAATACTCTGAGCTCGGTCACCAGTAAGGCGAAGCTGGTATTCCAGCGTCGAAATGGAGCTGGTGGAACCCACAAGTCTTGGGTCTCTAGCTCGTCGTCCAGGGGCTCGAAGTTCGACTCGACGAGCAGTTCCGATGCCGAACCGATCTCGCCAAAGACTGCCGCTTTCCCACCTGCGACCATCTACGAGGCGTCATCTTCTTCACAGCAGCCTGCAGGCTCATCTTGGATGCATACTCCCACTTCACAGGATCTTCGAAAAGGCACTCTGCCAGCTACTCGATTTAAGCGGCTCATCGGGGCGTGGAAGAAGCCCCAAGTAGCATCGCAGACGACTGATCAAGGTATCGCGCTCGGAAATCTTGCACCGTCACAAGGTTCAGTCCACTCCATGGTGGAGTCTGTGCCGCGCTCGATGCATTTAGTGGACGGCAAGGTCGCGGTGGTTGTTCAGAAGGAGGTAAGACAGGGCAGTAGACAGCTTGGTAGCGAGGGCGTGTGAGCAGCTTGTCGGGAGCGAGAGGCCAAGCATCAGAAGGGAACGCTCTATCAAGGAAGCCGTGGGTCATTGGAAAAGCAACCTGGACGTTGTATCTCAGCAGGATTATCCAGCAAAGGCGACTACACATGAATTGTCTGTGATGAGGATGGGCCGAATGGTGCCCGTCGTCACAAACTTGGAACTCTAGTGCTAGAAGCATCCACATGTTTGGGACATCATGGTCGTAGCGTACATCCCTGAAAATTGGCGCTTATCTCTTCATCCCGTGAATTAGCTTTGCGTGTTCATAATTGTTGCTGTGTGGCCTAGATCATGGAATTGTAGACTTTCGAGTACTGCCCGGCTTCACTTCTTCACTCGCCTACATCAACTTCTAAACTTCGTTACTGAGGTCGCCACGTTAAATGCACTTCCATACTGGAGTCGATTCTTCGTTATTGCGGGCAAGTGTAGTCTGCGTTGCTGCCTGACTTGGAAATCGTGCCTTCCATTCGTAGCGTGTCGAGATCGACCCAGCGAGCAGTCAATGGAGTCACTCACACCGCTACACACAGCTGTCGAGGGCATGCCACGAACCTGACTGAGAGTATCATACGCTAGAATGAGTTGATCACATCCATCAGCCAGCATCATGTCCGCGACCTGCCCGTTCGCCTGCGGCTACAAATGCGATGATGGCTATGCCCTCCAGCTCCACATCGAGGAACACCACACTGAAGACTCGCCCTTCGTCACGAATGACAGACCACTGCTGCCTAAGAGGCCGAAGACCGACGATCTTCGGACACATGAAAGCAGATCCTCGAACAACAGCACTCAACGAAGCGACTCCGAGTGGTTCAAGTGCACTCGACCAGGCTGTGGCGCTTACATTGCTCTGACCGACATCGATGAGCATCTCGCCGTTCACGAATCGATTGCTGCCGTCGATACGGATGAGCAGCAGTCAACGGCAGACAGTCACAGCACTTCATCACGAACCACAGTCACCACGAAACGACGCAGTGAACCTTCTCGCAGAAAGCTGGCGAAAGATGAACCTCCCAAGCAGAGCACTGGAATTATGCGATACTTCATGGGCACTTCCTCGGGCAGCATGCCTCTCCTCAACCCTCTCAAGCATCACAGGCCCGTAGGTAGGCTCGGCACGAAGGATCTAGGCCCACACGCCTTCGAGAAAGCAATGCCTGCCAATGTTCGCAGGGACCTTGAGAACAACGCTCGTCCAAGGTCAGAGAACCGCATCGGCAGCGATGGCAAGCTCGTTCGCAGGGTCTTCGTCCCCAATGAGACGCCTGGCCTCATACCCGTGCTCGCAGACCTGAGTGACCTGGACCACAACATCGCGACTGCTAATTACTGTGATGAGCACGTCAAGCACGTCAATAAGCTAAGCACGGACGGGAACTGGTGCGGTTACTGGAATATCCAAATGCTGCTGTCTCATATCTACGCCGTGTCACCGCGGCGTGAGAACCGCGAGCTGCCTTTACCGAACGTCCTGCGTATGCAAGACACCATTGAGGCTGCTTGGGATGCAGGTATTGGTACCCATGGTCGCGTGGAGACAGGCGGCATCCGCGGCACTCGCAAGTGGATTGGCACGCAAGAAGCAGCAGCTTACTTGCAGCACATCCAGCATGAAGTGACAGCATTGTCCTTCAAGAGCACGAAGAGTTCGAAAGACCCGCCAGCTTGCGTCCAGCTGCTCGACTACATTGAAGCGTACTTCCTCTCCGGCAGAGATGTGGCGAGCAGGTACGGGTCGTCGTACGTGACGCAGCTGCCGCCAATATACTTCCAACGAGCTGGGCACTCGATGACTATTGTAGGTCTTGAGAGGCGGGTAGACGGCGACCGGAACCTGATCCTGTTTGATCCGAGTTTTGCAACCAGCAGTGGAATGCTGAGACTTGTCGATGGGAAAGTAGCCCACGCTAGGATCGAGACCCTGATGGCGGCGTACAGGAAGGATGTGGGGAAGCTGGAGCATTGGGATGAGTTTGAGATCTTGATGTGAGCTGCATGTATGTTTCCAGCTCTGGTGTCGAAAGCTGACTCTTGGCTCGCAGCCCACAGGCGCAGGACGAGTCGGGTGTGCGATGAAGCCCGGTAGTAGCTGCCCGGAATAATACTCGATTTGAGGTGCCATCAGGACAGTCTCATCGAGAAAGTCCGTCACAGCGATGCGCATGTTTTCATCGCCCTAGCTGAGCTGACCTGGTCGTCAGCATTCCCACCTGCTCCTGTGCCAATATGCAAGACGTGGTGGATAGCCGGTAAGACGGCGCTCGTCTCCTGTAAGTTTGTGGGACGGCTGGCATCAGAACAGTCTGGTCCAGATGCGACGTGCAGTGCAGTGGTAATCGGAGTAGCTTTATCGCGTCTGGTAGCTCCACGGAACCGTGCAAGGCGGTTTCACGGATCTCATGAGTTGTATTCAGATAGCGTCTGCGGACTCGAATCGCCAGCGCTCTGACCCTAGCTTGTCCATCGCAAAGCCCTTCATCCAACTGTGTGCCGCAGCCGAGTGTGCTTCCCAGTCTGCTATCCGTCAGCATGCCTCCAACAGCGCCTGTTGCCGCAACATACCAGTCTCATGTCTCTCGCTCGCTCTGCCCCCCGCGCTCGGAGCAGTGGTGAAGTACTTCCGCGCGTCCTCTACATGGCTCGCATCGACCTCTAGGCACCGTGTCAGCCCGTAACGCCCGACTATTCGCGCACCCCATTCCATACTAACCTTGCTCCATCGCATCCTCCAGCATTTCCTCACTCCTGCAGATATCCGCAAACGCCCCATCCATCCCGAAATCCATCAAATATCCCCCATCCGCCTTCCTCTTCACAAACTCTTCATCCTCACTCTTCACCTTCGGCGCTCTCGAATACTTCCCCTCCGGACTGCCATGCCTTCCTCTCACCGGCCTTGCCTGTCGCTGCTTGACCAATTGTTGTGAAGCCGTGAGCTCATCTTCCTCGGTCTCGTCGGCAAGCACATCGCTTTCGAAGGACGGCGTTGCGCGATTTGGCGGTCGACGTGAGAGGGTGGGCGCGAAGAGGCCTGTCTGTTGACGTGATCGCGAGGTTGCGGTGCTCGAGGTGGAGCGTGAGGGTTGTTGGGTTCGCAGGTTGTGGGCTGTTGTTGCTGCTGAGGCGAAGGAAGTCGCGGGGCGGGTTGTTCCTGCTGTTGCTTCGGTGAAGGGATCGTGAGGTACGCGTGAGGGTGGCATAGTGAAACAGTGAGGATGGTGGTATAGGCTGAGAGCTAAGGGAGGATGAGTAGATTTGTCCTGTGTTCACTCACTGTCGGGTTATAAATGCTCACGATGTTCGGCCCTTGCTGCACCAGCACGGTGTCCTCACCGTCTACGTGACAAATGGGATAGGGCATCAGTCTAAGGGGCCTGTGTCCTCATGAAAGGGCAATCCGGTCTAAGTGAGGTGGATTGCGTGGGTGGAGTTCACTCGAGTGCGCTCGCTGCCATCGCGCCTTTCGCCTGTCGTCTGTGCAAGCCGTTCTCTTCTCCAAGCGCCTGCGGAGCAGACTCGTGATGAAAAGGTGTTTGCGTCACAAGGCGGTAGTGTAAGGCCAAGGACACGGTGCGAGGATACTGTGAGCAAGCTCAGGGAGCACCAAGCGAGTGCGAAAAATAAGGATAATCGTAAATCGACCGTAGTCGAGTTTCAGCGATTAAACTGAAAAGAACAGATACTACACTTGATCGTGAAGGGGGTCAGCAATGGCTCGTTGTCTGGTGAGAGGGAAAGGGTACCTACCTAAGCCAAAAGGCAAAGAGAGCTGTTAAGAGAAGAGGAGGGTGAGGGAATTCCAATACTTAAGCCCACGCAGCACGAGCCAAGGCGCTAGCAAGCGAGCGCGGGACTCCGGGAAGCAGATAATTGATGCCTCAGGACAAAGAAAAGCGAAGGGGCATTGTCACGTGTGGTCAGTGCCCTGCGCTCGATCGGGAAAGAGCCAAGCAGTCACGTGGTAACCTGCGCCAGCATCGATGTCCGGTCTTGACGGCGAGGACTGGGAATGATAATATCTCGGGTGCTATGCGGAGACTATGATCCTGTGTGGTACATGGTGTTGTGCATTGTATCATATCTCGGGTGCACCATGGCGTTTGATATTGTAGGTAACTATCGCGGCAAGGCAGCGAGGGAGCCGGAGAGTGCCGAGAAGGCGGTAGAACCGAGCCCTAACAATCTTTCTCAATCGAGCCTGTATGGGTGAAAGGGAAAGACAGCAAGCCAGAAGAGGAATTAGAGGAACATGCAGAGCGAACGATATCTATGAGAGGAGTGATCGAGCGAGCGACATGCAAATCGGTTAGGGACAAGTGCGTGAAAGCGTGCAAGACCTATGTATCTATTAGGCACACTGAATTTCCATGCCACTCTGTCGACATGTCGTATGAAGGTAGTGGACTGCAGATGAAGTGAGGTCCACGCCAAGCCCGCCGTTGTACTCGACCTTCAGCTACCAGTTTGACAGCCGTCAGCGGCATGTCATTCATCAACAATTACTACATAGTACATACCATCACTGGCCAGACCTATACATGTCACCGACATACCGCCGGATCTCGGTCAGCACCATAACCGACATCTAGTTCGCATGCACGCGGTATGCACACCATCATGCAAGCCACGATACACTTGTGGAGGTGGTAGGCGACGCCCGTCTGATTGGCCGACCACTCACTCCGACGTGATGAAACAACCCATCAGGTAAGCGTGGGTGTGGCTGCGCCGGACGGGTGGGGGTACATTGCGGATGTGGGATGACCTTGGCTTTGGAGATCATCTGGGGATGTCGTCAAATGCCGCCCGACACGGTGGTACAGCTGACTAGCCGTGCAGTGAGAGCGTGGAGGGTGCACCGTACAATCTCTGCTCTGGCAGAACTGCATGAATGGGAACAACCTGTACTACGCATCAGCTATCATTGGCTGCGAATGCTGCTATCGAAGGCTCGAAGCAGATCACCGAGCGGGGACTGCCCTTTGCCGCGGCGGCTCATCTCGCACGGCACCTTGCGATATGGATCCACATGTTCGGCAGCACTCACCATCAGCCTCCTCCCCACGCTGTCGGCCTGTTGCGATCCTGGTGATGCAGTAGTCATTACACTCGCAGAGACGCCTCCAATGCTCAGATGTCAAGGTCAGGGCTGTACATGCCGTCTTCGGACCGATCGGACTGTTCCTACACCAGCTGTGGTGATTCAGGTTCTGCGTCTACCGTACATGTGCAGTCTGCTGCTTGGTGGCTGCACGTGCGGACAGAGAGCCTTCCCTGCCGGCACCCGCAACCTACGGCTACACATCTCCACTGCATGGCGCTTGCTAAAGGTTGTTCGCCCGTCATGGTGAAGCGACATCGCGATCTACTTCCAGGGTGCCGCTGCACACTCGCCAAACTATATGTTAGCCCTTACTGGCACCGCGTGCTAGCTTCTCGCTTCTGCAGAAGACCATAGTCAACGCCGCATCGGCTACCCGGCGGGATGATAGTAGACCTTCTCCGCCCTGCGTTACGTCTGACCTGGTGCGCGTTCAGGTCGAGCGCGTGGGAGCCCTGCGAAAGTCAAAGAGCTTGCAAACGGTCAAGAGGTGTGCAGGGCAGATCCGGTAGCGTTGACATTTCTTACGTATATCTCCTTTGCACATCCCTTCTGTGGCTGGGTGTCTCCCACGCCTTCCGTCTACAGACGTTCGTTCAAAGCCGTGTTCATATCCGTGTTCAGTTCGAAGAGACTATCGACAGACTGCTACTCTCCTCCATGTCGAGAGATTGAGACTCGCCACCAAGGAAACGAGCACCATAATCGATCTCGCCTCATTCAAGTAGCGTTGCCGCGCATTGCTCAAGATGAGCTCCAACCAACAGATGGACATCATGCAACAACGACAGCCACGCTCACACCGCAACACTTTCCACAACATTGATTCGATGTCTGCATACTCCACGCCGTTCCGAGCGGACTTCAATGCTGTCGCTGCCGCCGCGTCTGCCTCTTTGTCGTCGCTCGCCTATCAACAGCAATACAGCCAGTACCAATGCGGTCCAGCTACAATGGCACCCTGCGATATTTTCAATACGAACCTTCACCTGGACACATCGTTCAGTAACGGCAATGGGCTCCTACAAAACAGCATGCCTAATGTGGCAACCTTTGGATCGTTGACATGGCCAACTGCAGCTATGCCACATGCAATGGCTGCACCCAGCGCATCGACAATGAGGACGTTCAAGTACAGCTCCTTCAACGCCGAACCGTACATCAAGGTCGAAGAAGATCTGCAAGTACAACCATCGCAGCTCTTGTACGACTCTTCGGCGTTCGCCTCTTCACCTGAGGCATACAGCCCCACAGAGAGCTCCGATGACTGCAAGCCTGTCGTCTTCAGCACCGACATCGACACTCTGATGCGTACGATCCAGGACA
>JAVRRP010000488.1:0-17576 GCA_036872775.1 Oleoguttula sp. CCFEE 5521 | reverse complement strand
GCTGTGGGGTGGGCGGCGCCGTTTATTTGGGCGGGGGCGTGGACGTTGCTGACTATTTGGTATGTGAAGAAAATGTTGAAGGTCGAGGCGGAAGCCTGGGCGCAGGAGTTGGCGGAGAAGACGAGGGCGGTTTAGTGAGCCTGTTGACTGTCTTGCCCAGTGGAGCGTATGGTGGGTACATAGCGGGCATTGCACGAGCGTTTTATGATACCTTCACCTTCAGCCCGGCTCTGCTGCAGCTTGCGGGATCTGCCACTATCACATCACCATGAGAAGATCAGGGGGAGCGCCCGCGCCGATGCATATAGATTGCGACCCGATTTCGAAAAGGTCGCGTGGTCACGTCCGCCGACCTATACTGTACGCTCTTCCACGGCGCATTACTTTCGCTCAATACCGCAAACACTCTGGCGACGCGGTTTCGCCAGATGCTCTATGCTGGGTAAGGCAGGGATTCGTGCCCTCTGTTCGTCCAGCCCGGGACTGGGCCCATCGAGTCAAGCAGTAGTAGTGAGTGAGGACGTGGCCTAAGTCAAGTTCGTAGAGTGAACATACGAGAGTGATGGTATGACGGCCATAACATGATGGTGGTGATGGGTATGGAAGTGATGCGCTGATGTTGGAATACGGGTTTGAAGTGACTGAAGAAGCGACGACTGAGCGACGTGGTGAAGTGAGAGCACAGACTGTGGACGTTACCTGGAAGGTTTCGTCGGGCATATTCTCACTTTACATCGTCCAGCATCACCGTCCCTCCACTCAGTAAAGGCTCCGCTTCAGTCGCAGCAGACTCCTCTACGCCGCATGATTAGCCAAAACTCACCTCGATCATCTCCCCTTCGCTATCTCACATGCAGCATCGACTCGGACTACTTCCATCGAGTACATCGGGGAGACGATGTACCAACGGCAAACACCAGAACTCACGCTCTCAACGACTCCCGTGGTTCTGGCATCTGGCTTCGATAAGGCGCGCAGCGAGATGCGATAAGCAATGGATTGTATTCGAACAAAGGGTGGAGGACCACGGCTTGCACCGGCAGTGCGGCCGTTGAAGCGGGATGACAGTCCTTGCAGTCCTCCGAGGTCGGTGATGAGGGCTGTGGTGCTCCCAGACCTCATACAGCCGCTCGAGGTCCTTCTTGTCCGCGTTCTCCACCCAGCCGCCCCGGCGCCTGTAGGGCCCCTTGCCGCCGACCTCGAGATGGCAGTCCCAGTAGCGATCCTTCGATACACTGCTTCCAGGAAGCCATGGCGAGGGTGATCAATTTGCGGCGGCCGAGCTCATGCCATTTCGCGTTGTTGGCAACATTGCCTAACCAGATGTTTTCGACGTCGACCGTGTTGCTTTCGTACGGGAAACAGCTTCTGGTGATAACGAGCGGATGCTTATGGAAGAGGTCGTCAACGAGGGTCTCGAGCTCGACATCGGTAGTATCCAGCGGTCTTGGTGCGCCGCTGGTTCCGATTGCCGACCAAGATATCCCGTGCGATGTTGGTCACGGTATTGATCATTGTATCTGTTCGTCTTTCGGACACGAACAGCAGGCCGTCTGCCACCCGCTTGCGCTCCGTTGCTTCCGAGGACCCGGCCTGCCCTGGATCGTCGAGATGGGATGTGGGGAAGACCGCTATCGCCTGGGGCATTGGGATCGACCATCCTACGACCGCCTCGATGCATCGGGCACACTCCTTGGCGTGCGTGTAGTCCTCCCGCTTGCGAAAGGGCATGCTCAACTCCATCGATACAGCTGATCAGAAAGGAGATGACACCGATCGATAACGATAAGACACCGGCGTCCCCCAGCTCGGCGGCGCCATTGACGCCGGGATCGCGAAGGTGAGAGGCTGCGAAGACCTTGAGAGCGTTTGGCAGCACGATCGAACCAGCAACAACCCCCTCAATGTATTGCGCAAACACTTTGGCCTTGTCGTAGTCTTCACGCCTCCGGAAGGGCACTCTAATCTCGTGCGACTTGTTGAAGAACTTTAGAGAGGCATTGAACTTTGGTATGGTGAGGCGGTGGCGACGCTGACGACGCTGGCGACGTGCGTGCCTTCTGGTGGCCTAGAACGCGGTACATCCCGTAGGCCGCGATTAGCTGTCTGTCAGCTTGCGCCGATATGTTCCTGTGGTGCCGTTTGGGTACTGGGTGGTGTCGAGGAATGATGTTTTCGCGACCGGGGAGAGCACCCCAGACTGAGTGGATATTGGTGATGGGAGAGGCTGCTCGTGACAGGAGTGGCACTCTGGCTGGGACTGAAGGGGGATGAAATTGGTCATGCTCGAAGTGTGAACAAGTTATTGCTGCGACGCAGGAGCTACGGAAGACGACGAAAGACTTGATCAGAGCCCGCAACTTTGAGGC
The DNA here is from genome assembly GCA_036872775.1 of Oleoguttula sp. CCFEE 5521. Taxonomy (NCBI): domain Eukaryota; kingdom Fungi; phylum Ascomycota; class Dothideomycetes; order Mycosphaerellales; family Teratosphaeriaceae; genus Oleoguttula; species Oleoguttula sp. CCFEE 5521. The sequence continues at coordinate 15,207 of JAVRRP010000488.1, read as the reverse complement.
ACTCCGCTTCACCGCCACAAATTGCTCCTCTCGGACTTGTATTCCCCTGCGCCTGCCACCTGTGGACTGCTCAAGCTGTCTGCCACTTTGATCGGTTCCCAATTCTCATCCACTGCTCAATACCACTGCACCTCCTCGCTCTCTTCACGATTCCAATAACGGCTCCCAAACTTCTTCGAAAGCGAGTCCTCACGGCCCGAACCAGCACAACGAAAGCAACGCGATGGCAACTCCCTGACACCTCCAATCCCATCAACAAGCTCAAGCAGCACGCCCTCGGCCATATGCCCATCCCACACCTCGTACAACTTCTTCAGATCCTTCCGAGTAGCCTTCTCCGTCCACTTTCCCGTCGCCTTCCCCGTGGATCTACCCTTACTCACACGTAATTTGTACGTTGCGAGGGTTAGTGTAATGAACTTCTTGCGACACACCTCTTGTCACTCGGAGGCGTTAGCGCATTTCCCGGCCCAGATCTCTTCGAAGTCCACGGCTTCGTTCTCGTAGAGAAAGCAGTGCTTAGTGATCGTGAGGGGATGCTGGTCAAAGAGCGTGGTGAGAAGAATCTCGATATCCGCATCGGCCGCGGCTTTCCATGCAGCCGCACCACCGCTGATCTCGACGAGCTTGCTGACAGCCTCCTTGAGGTATGTGAGTGTCCCTTTCTGGACAGTGCCACTGTACTTCGCCATCTTATCCTCCTGCCCCTCACGGTCGAAAGTGTTCTGACTAGGCGCGATGCCTATTAGCGGGTCCATGACCTCGTCGGTGACTTTGCCAAGGACGAACATGGCTCCGGCGGCTACGCGCTTACGATCCGCTTCCTTGAAGATGGTGTGCTCGCCGGGTTGCAGAAGGTGAGAGTCCTTGAGCGTGTAGGGCTTGTGGTATGATCGCATGGAGTCGAAGCGATTCACGCTCATCTTTTTGAGCTTCGTTGCGATCCTGTGCGCTTTGAGGTACTCTTCTGGCTGCCAAGTCGGCATCTTGGAGGCGGTGGTGCTGTTGTGCCATTTGAGGAAGGGGTTGAAGGGAGGCTCGATGAGATTTTGATGATGACCTTGAGAGCTCACCGCGCCAGCAGTGTCGTCGGCTTGAGTGTAGTCCATTGTGTTTTCTGGAGCAGTAGCAGTGCTAGTGCGTGCCATGCTGTTGATGATAGCAGACCTAAATGTGCAAGATTGTCGATGTCAGCGACGAAGTTAATGTATATGTGAGCAGTGTTGGTACGAAGTGGAAGAGCTTTCATCAGGTCAAGTCCACTGATATAGAGACACTGGAAGCAAGCCTCGCCTTCCTGCGTGACACGTGCTTGATCACGAGCTGCACAAGGGTAGTCGGAGGGGAGTGAAGTGATGGATCGAGGTGTCGATCTGCCTTCACTGCTGCCATCAATGGCTTCAGTGCAGCCTGCAGCTTGACTCAGTGGTAAGGCGAAGTGAAGATGACCGAAGTGAAGTCTCACAGCGAACCTTCCATCTCAGTCGCGTGCCTTCACATCATTTCGAATACGAGCAATCACCACTCCTGCCTCGCTCCTTCTCATGCGCATCTTGTCTTTGAGGAATAGAAATGTGCTTGAACGGTTAAAGGCCTTGTCACCTACCGTCATCTGCGCATATATCATCTGTTCGCTGTTGTATTCGCATCCTAATTAGCCACGTACACGGTACCAGCAAACAACATGCCATCGCAATGCGAAACCACAGAGGCGGAAGTCCCATTTTGGAAAAGGGTCGCTGCTGCCAACCTTGCAGCCTACGAGATTCTTCAGAACGATCCTACGGCAACGCACAAAGTCGACCACCTTATGAGATGCGTGGCGCAGCTTGCGAAAGAGACTGGCTTCGAGGAGGAATACAACGACGCCCAGAGCAAAGCCAGGAGTATTTTGGGTATGGACGTGGGGTCCATCCTAGTGCACCTCGATCAACTTCCGACAAGTCAGCCAGAGACGGACTCAGCAGAGAACAGCCGCCCCGCCGCCGTAGCTGAGGAAGGAACGAGTGACGACCACGGTCGCGATGTTGTCAAGAAGTGAGGACGAAGTCGACATCAGTGGGAAGGGTGAGAGGGGGACAGACTTGATAGGCCAGGTTCCAGAAATTGTTCGGTGATGCGTAGAAGCTGGTCCGTCGTAGCAGCATGGCGTAGGGCTAGGGTTGGATATGGGTTAGAGCGCTAGATAATGTCGCTGGGAGGAGTATACAATCAGGAGTCGCGGTCACAAGGATGACCTATCCCGAGAGATGACTAAGGTACATTAACGAGCTCGAGTGGAAAGGCTGCATTGCTCCAGATTTGTTCGTAAAGCGTTCCAATGCGTGACAGCGAGATGATGAGCCCGATACTGCCCTCCAAGCGTCCGTTTGAAGAATGTGTTGGACATAAGCAATTTGCATTGTGTGTGACTTCGAGGTGCCCCTGCTCGTGAGCGCTTCGGTCACGTCGATCACATGTGAACTCCGTGCTCGCAAATTCGGTGATACGCTCAACCGAATAGTATTATGCAGGCATTGCATTCAGCAATTCGGTACTGCGAAGGTCAATGAACGCTGTGTTTCGTATCCGCCATGGAGATGTTCAGGCGCGCAACGCGTCTGGATATGAGGTATGCGATATCGAATTTCAACCGCGTGGACATTGCCATCATCATGCTGATATCGATGTAGGCGCTGAGACACACGCCACGGCGCGTACGCTTGGAAGACGCTCTTGGTGTGTTATCGACATGGGTCTGAGCCTACCTGGAAATTGATCTCGGCTGGTTGATTTCGGCAGGTGAGCGCGCCGAACATGCGGCGGTCTCATGCTCGGGCACTGCTTCGTAGACTGGTCATGGCATCGTCGGTCCTTCGAGACTTCCTTCGTAATACTGTCGGCCAGAGTGCCGGTCTGAAGCAGGCGCTGTAGAGTGGCGCGCTGGATCTGCTCGGCACATCGTCCGTCGACAAGGTAGGTACGCAAGGTAGGTTTCGCTAAGCACAAGAAAGCTCCGAGATCAGCGTGGTGCCTTGCGTCAGCAAGTGTGGCGGACGTGGCTGTGCGAAGGGGATCGCCTTCATGGGACCCTGTTCGAGCTCAGTGCGAGCTGCATTGGGAAATCTTGCATAGTCAGGTTTTCGAGATCTCAGAATTGCGACGGCGAGGAAGGCCCGATGGGAAAGCTGAAACTTTGGCGCTTGCCGCCTTTCGCACAATTGACACTCACCACCTCACTTCATGCCAATAATTACACGCCCAGCCCCGCTGTCAACCTAAGTTGTGCAAGGCTGGACAGTGGAGTCTTGATTGTGAAACGTCCCGCCCTGCCACAACAACGAAACGAATCTCGGCAAGCTAGACTCCGCACACCCTTGTCTCGACTCCACGCTGAGATTGCACATCGGGCCTGGAAACTGGGTCACACCCGTATGTGGCAGAGTCGTTGCGCGGCTAAGGCAATATCAAACTTGGCAGCTCATAATGCCCTGCCGCTTGATCGGAAGATGATGGAGCTGCACCGCATGCAAGCTACGCCTGCTTGGTGACATACAACTTTCACTTCAGCTCACCGACCTGGACTCGACAATGGCATTTTCTTTGAACGTTGCATAGATCAGACAGATCGACACTACTCATCTATATTATCTCAGTCATCCGTTTGAGAGGGGGCCTCTGTCAAGGATCTCAGCCACAGTTTACAGTTTGCCGCTAGCGATCACAACGGCCAACCTGGCAACCAGGTCACACGAAGATGGTGCCCAGGGCTTCGACCTTTTCTGTTCCACCACCGGTCAGGCTCCGCCTGTCGAGGTCGAAGAGTGGCAAGCGCGATCAGAGTCCCGATCTTGAGAGCGAAATCCTGAAGACGTCGTACTTGGAATTGAACCGACCCCATGTCCGCCAGCAGCTAAAGAAGCAGCTGTCCGGCACATTCGAGACCTCCCGGAAATCATCGCTCGAGGCTGGCCGTAAGCCATCCCACGACTCGGTGTTCAGCGGCGACAACATGGGCAGCAAGGACGCTCTCAAAGCATCGCAGTCACGGCCGGCATTGACTGTCGGTGCCAATCCCAGCGCCAAATCCTCTTCGTCAACTCTGAATAGCATTGGAGCTGCGAGGAGACAGTCAGTACTACAGGACGGGCAGACGATCGACGTCGAGGCTGCGATCAACCTACTGCAAGAGCTTAAAAAGCAAGCCTCGCCCGAGGAGCTAGTCGCCCTACACCGAGCGCTCCTGCCAACTCGAGAGATTGAAACGGTGACGAGCCCGAAGTTGATAGAGGAAGGAGCAGATCGATACTCTGCTGTCTTCACACAGTCCTCGACGCGACGATCGTCGAAGCTCCCTCCCGGGTTAGCCACACGCGGCGGGTTCGACGAAGATGTGCTCCGCAAGCCCGAGAATGCTATCACGCCGAAGAAGTCGAAGTCGGTCATTGAGCACACCATCACGACATCTTCATGGGGTCATCGTCACGGAGCTGGCTCTGTCAACAGCCTGGCAGCACTGGACTTAGCCGAGGACAATCCTGTGTTTGCATCTTCGCGCCCAGAAACACCCGACCAGCGATATGTCCACGCAGGCGGCTATGCACCAGGTACACTACGGATCACGAACGGCGCAGCGTCGCCTGAGCCCATGATGGCCATGGAGCAGATGCGTGCCGACGCTCATATTGCCGCGGTGTCGCGGGCGAGCCTTGACTTCCATCCAGGACACACTGAGCATCGAGATCTACCGCTGCGAGAGCGCATTCTCCAATCAGCGAGCGATCGTGCGAGTAGAGAGATCGTTGCGCCCTTGTCGATTCGACGCAGTCTCGGGCTGACACCGAGTTCACCTGTACCATTGCAGATCGCCACGGACGTAGCTGAACAGGACTACAACCGTGGCAGCAGCGTGTCGCCACTATCGGTGAGAAACGATGGCCCTATCTCAAGGCAAAGATCAAGAGAACGCATGTCTGCAGTCTCAGCGGAGTACTCCTCGGATTGCGAAATCTCAGAAAGCCCTCGCGAGCTGCGAACGATCATGAACTTTGCCTCCAGACTCAGCACTGTGTACGGTGAGGATCAAGAGCCCGAAGATGCAGATGACGGGACTCCTGAAGCTGCACTTGCAAGGCTCGCAGGCCACGGCTCGAGAGATGCGCCACGAGCACCTCACCGAGCGCCTGTGCACGACAATAATGACGGTAGACCTACTCCTCCGCCGCATGTGGACAGTGGGTACGGCTCTGATGGCTCAGATCGCGCGCGGCGCATCGCGGAGAAGGAGAGGCTGCTCAACGAGCGTCTTGCAAGCGATACGCCCTCGCCACCACCCCATGCCGAGCACACTGTCACGACAACGTTTGCCATGAGCTCTATCTTGGAGGGCGACAACGATGATGCGAAGAGCTTCAAAAGTCTGTACACGTTCAAGGAGTTCCTCACCTCGCCCGGCCTGCGAACTGAGATTGCGCCGCCAATGCCGTCGCCGCTCTCGGGCAAGAGACCGCCACTTTTGCATGCGCTACGCAGCAAAAGTTCTGCGAAACGAAGCAGTGTAGTTGCGACGACTGCTTTGCCGGAGCCCACTGGCGTCTTGCCTTCCACAACCACCATTGAAACCAAGCCGAAGTCCAAGCGAGTAAGCAAGGCTCCCAAGCCTGCCAGAAAGCTCCAGAAGCCGTTGCCAGCACATCTGCAGAGTAAGGAGGCCGCAGCACGCAAAGAGGGTGTGAGGGAGTTCGCACCGAAGCTTGAGCTTGATATACCCGCGCCTTCAATGGGCTACGGCGTCTCAGTGACTGATGAGCCGACTCGACCTCCGATGATGGCCCGCACCTTATCAGAGAAGCTCACTGCCGCGCCTGAGATGATCGACCTCAGGGCGTTGGAGAACGAGCCAAGTGAGTATCGACGATCTGCGCCACTGGCAAGTCAACGCCAGGACGTACCGATTGTGCACGCGACTCTCAACGGATCAGATGCACAGAATACGGCACCTACAAGCGTTTTGACCCGCGGACGCCCATTGCCCTCGAGTCCTCACGAAAGTCCGGTGGAAGCGAAGAAATCCAGTGGCATGTTCCGCTTTCGAAGCAAGAGTCGGGGCGAGAGCGCAACACGTTCAAGCGAAGACACCATCTCTGGTAATGCGACAATGACTACTTCCGATTTCAGCAGCGTGACGGCGACGCTTGGCTCGGGCCCATACGATCTCTCTACCAATCAATTCCAGAGATTGAATCCGTCGAGTAGCAAGGCAGGGCCGCAATCACCTTGGCAGATCAGTACTGGCTTGTCAAAGGCCAAGTCATTGACGGGCATGAATGAGGAAGCTGCATCTGAGCTCGCCAGGTCTAAGAGTAGGGATGTGGCTGGAATGGACCTTGTGCCCAGCAACGATCGGCCACGAATGGCTACGCCGAAGTCATCGCAGACAGGTCAGCAGGCACAGGGCAAAGCCAACGCTAAGCAGGTGAAGAACGCAAAGTCGACAAAGTCCCTGCGATCAGTCGAGGATAGCTTCCCAGAGTGGCAGAGCAAGCATGATGCACCAAAGCTTTCGGCTGCGCAAGAGCAACACGCGAAGCATTTGAGCATGTACGCTGAGAGTATACCGCCTATGCCTGAGATGCCGGTAGACATTGGGAAGCGGGCGGCCAAAGCTGACGAGATGATGGCTAAGAAGCGCGGCTCGCCCGGCAGCTCTGCACGCGCGAGTGTGGAAGTGCATCACCATATCTCTGTTACTACTACGGCTATCACGGCTAAGGGCAAGAAGTCGTACAAAGTGCAGGAGCTGGAGCTGGCAGAGGAGAAGGCGGCGAATGCACAGCATCTCGCCACGCTTGCTCCTGCAGTGAGGGCGAAGGCAACTGACGCGGACATACAAATCGCCGTGCGAGAGCTGGATGGATCGAACTCGGAGCTATCTAGTGTCGATCACTCTCGTCCCACGTCGGCAGAGGCTGACAAGGCTCAGGCATATGCTGGTGCGCCGAGTTCGCCCAGTCACAATGCTGCGCACCCTGGCTGGCCGGGCTGGGAGAAGCAGGCTCAGCTGTGGCGTTCGCATCGCGAGTCAATCGCTGCGTCTTCCACCGCGCAAACTCCACCACTCACGACCGACTACCTCACGAGAGTCCGCGCTTCCAGGCCGGGCTTGAGCACTTCGCCAGCGATTGTAGTGTCTCGCTACATCACGCCTCTAGGCAGCGACAACGCAGCACGAGTCAACGTCGGCCCAGATCCCACCAGCGCTGCAGCAAAACACGCAGACGCCTACCGAGACTTGCTCGATGAGCAGATTGATGATAAGGAGAATCAGCTCGTGCAAGTCGGCAAAGTGCAGACGTCTCGTACAGATAGCGCATTCGGCAACACCACAACCTCAACGCAGACCTACACGACCATCTCGAGTGCAGTCTACTCCAACAACAGCAAGGAGATCCGAGTGCAACCCACGACCCGTGACCCACGACCAGCAAAACAAGACGTCCCTCGCTTCGACTCAGCCTTCTCAGCGAAAAGCTACGCGACTACCACAACCACGACCTCCAATCTCAGCAGCTCTGCGCCAGGAAAGCAGATCTACACTCCTTATAATCCCTCCTACGCTACGGCTTCTAATTTCAACGTCAACAACCCCTTCACGCTCTCGCGCGGTCTTCTCCCTTCGCACAGCGCGGCCAGCAGTACCGAGAGTTTGACGCAGGGAAGTGGGATTGTGGTTGACAGATACTCGGGTGGACTGCAGTATGAGTGGGAGCGGGGCGCGGGTTTTGGCGGCAGCGCAGGGACGAGGCTCAGTGGGAGTGGATCGCCCGGCGGAGCGAGGAGGGGAGGAGGGTTGGCTGAGAGTTATGGAGTGGATTTGGGGGATGTGCCTGTGTTCTTGAGGAGGGGATGATGTGGCGGCAGTGAGTGCGCCCTATGAGGAGGCACGCAACAGGAAGGGCGCCGCAGGTCAGGCTTGCCACGCCGGACGGTGGATAGGGCCAGGAGCCCACGTTTCGAGACGACAGTACAGATTATACCACAGCATTCGTACATAGCCGTACAGACTTACATTCCCAGCAGGAGCAGATCCATGTCTTGGCTGGGCGGCAGCACGCTCCAATCAGGGTCCCGTTCCTGCAACTTGACGTAACCCGTACTCTTTCACCGCACTCGAGCTCGCGTGTAAGCGCCAGGGCATGAGCTGGCAAGCTGGGCCCACATGCTTTAGGTACCTTATGGATGCGTGTGTGGGTGTGATATGAATATGACTATAGGTAGGTACTGAGGTACTGTTTGCTACTTCCTGAAACATCTCCCTCCCACTATCGCATACCACTACCGTCGCAGCTTCACCTCGGTCGCACTTACCCGATCAAGAGGTCTCGAGGCCACGGCCACAAGGCAGGCGCACAGCACGGGGTCACAGCATACAGAGCACAGCATGGCCGACGAACTCTTCCTTCAGCCCGACAAACTCTCCACCTCCAACACGGAGTCCACGCCCCAACCCCTCCGCATCAATAAGACGGGCTCACCGCAGCAAGACCGTAACGATCAGCAACCTACACAGCAATGGGCAGGCTATAACGTCCCGCCTTCAGCCTACGGCGCGCCGACGTCCCCGCCGCCGAGCGGACCGCTGCCGTATCCTGACGAGCGGATGAGGAAGGCAAGTGCTGGAGGGGAGCGGAGAGGGACGCCAGATGAGCCGAGAGTGAGGCAGCGGAAAGCGAGTATGAGTTCCGACGCTTCGTCAGGGACTGGCAGTGGAGCAGGGAGACAGAGGCCGCGATTCGATGCTAGTGATCCTAATCGACCGACTGCAGGGGGTTATGGGACGACATCGCCTGTGCAGGGGAGTAAGCTAGCGGAGCGAAGAGGTGCGCCGCCGAAAAGTATCTGGCCTGAGAGCCCTGGTGGACCAGAAACGCCGGATAAGGACGAGGATGATGGGTTGTTTCAGCGGGCGCCGAACCGTGGAGGTGCACCACCGGCGCAGACACAGCAGGAGTACGGACAGCAGTTCTTCCCTCCACCGCTGTCTACGACTGCACCTGTTGCGGCAACGCCGGCGAGTACACTGCACATTCCTAACCCGTCTGGGGTCAATCGACTCAGTAGCACGGCTTCGAATGCTACTACGCGGGCTTCGAGGGGTAGTCCGCCCCCGCCGGAGACGCCCATAGATCCGTCTGGTGGGCCTACACTGGGTTTGAGTGGGATCGAGGCACGGTATGCGGCGAGTGGGATACCGGGTACCGGGACGCTCACCGAGATGCAGGCGCAGAGCGCGGCTGCGGCGGCTAGGAGAGCGCAGTACGAGAGCCCACAGCCCGTACGAGGCGTGGCGGCTGGAGGCACGAGAGCGGAGACACCGGAGAGCGTTGCGCAGAGGGTGTTTGCTGCGCCTACACAGCAGAGTGGGAGTGGGCGGTGGAGTCCTACTGAGCGGCCTGGAAGCGCACAGCATGGGCCACCGGTCACGTTTCAGGGCGTGGAAGAGGTGGGTGCTACTGAGGCTGGTGCTGGACAACCGCATGCGAGACAAGGGAGCACGTCAAGGATCGATCCGGAAGCGGATCTGAGCCATGATGCTGCACGACTTACACTTGGGGATGAGCCGCCGCCGGCTTATTCGCCGCCTATAGCTGGAAGTGCTGCGAGTCAATATCCGAATGAGAAGGGGCGGTATGCCAATCCTTCGCCTGCGGCTTCTGCGACTGGTTCTGGCAGCCAGCAGCAAGGAGCTGGCGCAGCGAACCTACGAAGCCATCCGGCGTTTGCCAATGATCCGCAACCCTCGCCACAGATCGGCGGAGCAGTGACTTCGCAGGGCTTACAGCAGAACGGCACACCGCATGGCATGACACCCATCAACACCACACAAGCGAACAAAGCTGCCTCGCCGGGTCCTGCTGGGAATGGGCCCGCGAGTCCACCGCCATTGCCAGAGGGCTGGATCGCGCATCTGGATAACAATTCGGGACAGTACTATTACATCCACCTACCGACGCAGAGCACACAGTGGGAATTCCCTAAGGGCCCTACGCCACTGAATCTCGAGCAACCCATGTCGCCCGTGGGTACTTTCGTCAACCCCTTGGCTTCACCCTCAGGCTCGGTCTTCAAGCAACCGCTCGCATCGCCGGGGTTCGGACCTGTGCCGCAGAGTGCTAGCTATGATCGGCAGAGTATCATGAGCATGAACTCGATCGCCTCTCCTACAGCTGCTGGTTTCACTGGCCCTCCGCCGAGTGCAGGCGTGGATATGTATCGCATTGCGCCTACGAACGGGGTCTACTTCGGGCCGTATCTGCGGTACACTAATATGGACATTGAGCGCGGGTTGTGGCTGGGGAGTATCATGCTCATCACTGATGCCGCGCAGCCGCCGACGATACATCTGCATCAATCTACGGATCTGAGTCCGAATCCACGGCAACTCAAAGCACATCCAATTCATTCACATCAGCGCTGGATCTTCTATCGATATGACATCGACGTCCGCATGGAAGAGCACACCGCCTCGAAATGGACCTACGCCATAACCTCCCACCTCGGCTGCACGCGCTACGAATTCCTCATCGCCGGCCGGCACGAGCTCTCCTGGCGCTGGATAGCGCACTCCGGCAACGACTTCGCGATCAACGTCTCCGCGAACGAGCGCACGAAGCTCGGCGGCGTAGGGCTCATGTGGCGGGATGTGCTGCTCAAACACCAGGAATGCGGTGGCTTCCACACGCAAGTCGGGCTCGGCGGGCAGATCTACGCTGATAGGTTGTGGAAAGATATCCCTGCGCTGCGGCAGTGGACGCAGACCAGCGGGAAGGAGAATCGGAAGAATGCTGCTTGGAGTGCGAAGTTGGATGAGGATGTCACGCACGCTTACTTTCATTACTATACGAGTCACTTCGATCAACCGGCCGTGCGAGAGGCGTTCGCGCAGATCCCGTTTGTGGGGTGTCTAGACGATCACGATATTTTCGATGGGTATGGGAGTTATCCGGATTACATGCAGCAGAGCAATGTGTTCAAGAACTTGGGGCGGATTGGGATTGAGATGTACCTCCTCTTCCAGCACCACACGACATTCGAGATCTTGCGGAACGTGAGCAACGACATTGACCTCTTCACCATCACGGGCACCGGCTGGCATTTCGTCAAATACTTTGGCCCGTCTGTCGTCGTTGTTGGACCCGATACCCGCAGCGAGCGAACTACCGCTCAAGTCATGGCTGGGCCGACATATCAAGGCATCTTCCCGAAGGTCGCAGTCCTGCCGCCGAGCGTACAGCACTGTATCTGGCTACTGCCTGTGCCGATCGTGTATCCGCGATTGGAAGCTGTGGAGCAGATGGCTAGCACGGTCGCGACGGGGAAGAAGGTCGTGACTGGCAGTTTCAACGCGCTGGGCAAGATTACCAGTGGGGTTGCAGGCATTGTTGGGGCGAAGGGGGTGGTGAATAGTGGGTTTGATGGCGTTAAGAAGGCGATTGGAAAGAGTGGGTTGATGCAAGGCGTACTGAGCCCCTTCGGCGAAGTGGAAGTCCTAGACGAGCTGCGGGATCTGTGGACGCACGAGAGCAAGGTAAGTCTCCATATCCCCTCCCGCCCTTACCCAAACCTAGTAGCTAACAAGCAACGCAGGACCTCGAGCGCACCTACATCCTCCGCACCCTCCAAGGCATAGCCCACAACAAGTCCCTCCGCATAACCTTCCTCTCCGGCTCCGTCGGCAGCTGCGGCGCCGGCCTAGTCCACGACCCCTCCCGGCCCTCCGACCACAAAACAATGTACCAACTCATCACCGCGCCCATCTGCAATGCCCCTACACCCTCCTACATTCTCCGCCTCCTCCACAACTCCCGCCAATTGTACATCCCCGCCAACGGCACGCGGTCCACACCTTCCGTGCCCACGGATACGAAAGAAGATATGATGGAGATCTTCGCCGCCGATGTGGATGGACGGGCGAGGGAGCACAGGCGGTTGATGGGACGGAGGAATTACTTGGCTGTGGTTGCTTATGATCCGGAGGTTGTGCAGGGGCAATTTGGCGCTGTGGTTGGGAGTTCGGAGAAAGGAGGGGGAGGGCGGTTGAGTCTGGCGGCGGATTTCATGGTGCAGAGTGAGGGGGGGAATGGGGTGCCGGTGAAGTATGGGCCGGTGATAGTGCCTAGCTTGGAGTATGGGCGGTAGGGCTTGGGTGGTAGATATGAATACAAATGTCATGATGCACATGCTGAACGTTAGAGTGTACTGCGAGCGCGGTACTGCGTGCGATATGTTGGTCTGCGGGCTCGTAAGGTCTGATGCGTCTGTAGGCGTTCTATAACCTGGTTCCCTTCACCAATAGCCACAGCACGACCGGCACGACCACGTTGTCGTTCGCTCCCGTCAGTACGGCTTCCATGAAGCTTGCTCCACAAGCGCAGAAGACTGCCTTGATCGTGATAAGAGTCCACCTCACAGCGGGTCCGTAGCTATGCCCAAACATCACAACCATCTCTCTTCCTGTGCTCTCATCCTTCCATCCTCCAGCCACAAGCCAGCCCTTAGCGAACATGAGTCCAGCCGTGACGGCGACGACGAATGCGGCGCTGCCCTCAAGACTCTTCCCGCCAACCCACAGCCACTTGTGTCGACCGTACCGTCGACCGACAAGACTTGCTGCCGCGTCGCCCATGCCCACGCAAACGACGCCGGCGATCATACCGACGTCTCGCTGGTCGTTCGCCAAGTCCCAACCGTCGCCTTCACGCAGCGCAGTAGCGAGAGAGAACCACAGCGGTACTGCACAGCCTATGAGCAGGAAGATGTGGCTCACTACTACCGGTCCACGCAAATCTCGGCCATCGACGTATGGCGCGACGAAGCGGCTGATCGCTTTGCCGAGAGGTGGTACTTGGCCGGCGCGAAGGACTTCGAGAAGGAGGAAGACTGCTAAGATCAAACTTAGGGCCAGAGCGCACGCGCAAGGATCAACGAACGTGGAGGGCAGGAGCATAACGACCATGGTGCCGTGGAAGACTTTGCGGCGCGTGTCGACTTCGACGTATGCTGTGAGGGAGAAGACTGTGAGGAGGCCGAGGAGAAGGACTAGAGCCCAGTAGGCGATTAGGAGCAGGCGAACGTTCGCGGCACCGAGTGTCAGGCGTGCAAGAGGTATGTCAAGTAGCATCTTCAGCGAAAGTTCTGACCAGGATATCGCATCAAGACCCAGTGGAATCCAGGCATCGAGCGACAGCATCTGCACAACCCTGCAGAAAAGCGAGATCTGTCCGAGAAGATATCCCAGCGCCCAGCCTACGGGCTCTTTGCCATCGAGGGCCGCTCGCGAGACGTAGACTCGTACTGGCCCAAGTACGAGGGCTATGATGACCCCGTACAGATAGCCTGCGTAAAGCCAGCTTCGCCAAGCTGCTTGGGCCGGCGTGAGTTGCAGGCACCACAACACGCTGTGTGGCCGCGATCTTGATCGCGCAAACTTCTGTGCGGTGGGTACGCCAGAAGTTGGGACAGCTGACAAAGTAGCTCGACGTACGCGCGACACAGTGCCGGAAACGCCGTCGAAGGCCTGATCAGCGAAGGAGGTGAAGTGATCGATAGCTGACCACGGCGCCTCCGTGTGTGAGTCGTCCTGGCCATTCGTGGAAACGTGCGTGTTGACATTGAGGCGATCACGAAGTCCACGCGCACGTGAGGGTGGACCTTCCTCGTCAGCGTTGCTCGAGGCAGTCTCTCTGGCTGGCCGCAAGGCTGCAGCAGCCCGTTGCAGATTGATAAGGTCTGTCACCGAGTCGATGAGTGATTGACGCTTTCTATATGCATGTCTAGGGTGCCTGAGCTTCCACTTCGGTACTCGAGCAAGTGTGACATTCCAGTGCAGCACGCTCTTTGTTAACAAGAGCAGTGGCAAGCCGCCGACCCATAGGCAAGCTTCAATGATGGTAGTCTGTGGTGTTGATGCAAAGAGCAGCAAATTGATCAACGTCACTGACAGGAGATGAAGCTCGGTCATCAGCAGACTGGTCGTTGTAAGATAATGCAGCGGCTGCATGAGTGCGTGATGCAGAGGATACAGCATGACCAGGACCTCCGAGGGCAAGGCGCTGGGCACCTCTAGGAAACCTTCCCAAGGGTGGTCACTTCGTACAGATTTCTGTTTCGCAGTCAGAAGTAGCGGTACGATCGAGATCAGCCAGTGTACGACATTGAAGCCAGAAAGTCGACTCGATCTCGGGAACAGTCGCTGCGGAAGTGATGCTAAGCCGAGTATCACATTCGGTAGTATCAGGCCCTGATTCATCGGGGAGATAATCAAGGCGACAAGTACTGGTAGGACCGGGGGATAAAGCACAGTGGCCGGATCGAAGGATGCTGGCACGCGAAAGCGCTGCCATGGCTTGGAGTAGACTGCGCGTCTGTCGACGAATGATAGCTTGATCGGGTACACCAGAATGAGCAAGATCGAGATCAGGAAGTGGCTCAGTAATTGTATCTTATGCTTGCATGCTGTTTGCCAGACACCTCTGCCTCCGAGAACACAAATACTGATCACACCCACGAGGGCGATCTCGGAAACTCTTCGGGCGAACTCATTGAGTCGTCGTCTCGTCACTTTCTCCTCTTCCTTCGAGAGTGGGACTATTGGGCCATGCGAGAATGTTCTTGCCAGCCTCTGATCGAGCAGGAAGTAATTCGAAATGGGCACTTCGCCACCTTCGTCCAATTGACTAGGCGTGAGGAGAGCATATTCGTCTCCTCCAGCCTTTAGCCCCTTCCGAGAACGTAAAGTTGGCGCCGGTAACGCCTTGACGAACGATGGTCGTTCATCGTCAGCTTCTGTACCGCTTTCACTGGCAGCAGCGGACACCGCCGTGCTTGGTCTGTTCGAGAGTCCTTGACCAAAATGGATGGGGGCGTGGCGTCTTGCCCGAGGCGCACAAATGTCGTTCGTCAAAGTACCATCTTCCCGTGTCTCCTGCTCGCTTTGAGTGACGTTGCAACCATGCTTCAAGTATGGATGCGGCGACCTGTCATACTGTCGGAGAGCATCCACCTCCTCGGCGAAGTGTGAAGCCGATGTCGAATCGCTACCATTACGAACGATCGACTTTTCACTCATGCTGGTGCGCACACGCGCATTGTATGCTGTGGGGGCGCACCAGCCTGAGTGAACAGTCGATCGTACGTACTGGTAACGATTCGACATAGGACTCACACTTC
>JAVRRP010000487.1:0-17589 GCA_036872775.1 Oleoguttula sp. CCFEE 5521 | reverse complement strand
TGGGGCTTCGCGCGTGTTGAGGAATTGGTCGGGTCGGTACATACTACCGTCGCAGTCAGCAAAGTGTGTCAGTACGCGCCCATCCTTGCAACATCCACATACGCATTCGGCTGGCGTGCACCCGCCATTGTGGAGTGCTGTGGGTTGTCGTCCCTTCAGCCCTGATGTTAGTCGCGCTCGCCAATGGTCAACGCTATATGGTCCTGCAAGCGCGGTGTATGCGAATGGTGTATGGATGTGCTATGCAAATGACAGGGGTATGCAGGGGCTGTTGCGGTGGTGGAGGAAGGCAGTGACGCAGCGGAAAATGGGGGCGGAGGGCGTCGAGGGGGTGTTTCAAGGGCGGCGTCTGTGGTCGGTTTCAGAGGGTGATCCCGAAAGATCGGCACGCTAGAGGGCGCTAAGCAGGGAAGCCGGTCTGTGCATCCGATGCCTTACCTTATCCTACACCACAGATTGTGGAGGTGACTTTGTATGTTCTCAAAGAGAATGTTGTTGATGGAAGTTGATTGTACAACATCGTTGCAGTGGATACCCCTACCTCCAAGCGGCGGGCATTTCGCCCTACTGCCTGTTCCACCGTCGGTGTCAGCACGTGCCGAGACATTCGTCACTCCCATCCGTCACTTACGGCGCCGCCATCACTTTGAACCATCATTTACGGCGCGCTCTCTTCACTGTAGACCGCTACTTCCGTCACTCGGCGCCGAGAGATCCGTCACTTGTGCCGCTCGTTAGCAAACATGTGCTAACAATCCCTAAAGCATTGTATGGAAAATGGCCCGGGTAAGTTACATTTTGAGGAGAAAGAGCTGAAGTGACAGAAGTCTTGGCCTTTCTCAAGGTAAAGCAGTCACGACAAGAGGGCGAAGCTAAGGAAGGCACAACGCAGGTTGACCATTCGCTTGCATTGGATCTATCGAATCTGGCCGGATCGGTAATAGTCCGAGGAGGGCAAGTGCGCCCTTAGAGAACGCGCTCGCCTTTCCACGTTCCTCCGGTCCACTCCCTCTTCTCATCGACCTCTAGCATTCCTGAGCACGTCACAGTCTTTGTAAGCTTCCTCTCGGTCCTCTACATCATGCCTAGAACAGCCACCACAACCCCAGCGCCTGCTCCAAGAAAAGGCATACCAGTCACAACAGCTCCCGCATTGCCAGTCTGCGAAGCCGCAGCCTGCGTAGCGCTGGAGACCGCGCTGCCAGCAGCGTTGGTGACGCTCGGGAGTGTGCCTGCAGTCGCCGAGCTCGCAGTGTCAGAAGCCGAGTTGACCGCGCTGGAAGTAGCCGAAAAAGCAGAGCTAGCGACACTGCTCAAGGTGGACTGTGCGGCGCTGGTGGCCGATGCGGCGGCGGAGGAAATGGACGAGGTTAGAGATGCGGTGTTGGTAGCCGGGCTGGATGTCGCGCCGGAAGTGGCGGAGGTCAGAGACGAGGCGAAGGTAGTGCTTGCGAAGCTGCAGGAGCGGGCAATGTCTGCTACGTTATCTGCACGACAAGTCAGGCCCACACCCTCCTTTGTATTTTGACGAGGATGTACATACTGTCCGGATCGTTCTCCACCTCAGTCAAGCAAGCATTACAGAGCGGGATCTCCGTGCTAGCTGATGGGTTCGTACAAATGCAGTTCAGACGTGCAGTGTCGTCGTTGTCGTTGGTGTCACAGCCTTGAGAGAGGCTCACGACGTTCGAGCAGACGCTTCGGCACCGTTGCGGGATGTCGTCTGTCTCGACGTCTTGCGCGAGGACCGCGGAGATGGTAGCGAGAGCGAGGACGCTGAGGCGGGTGAGTGTGAGCATATTTGCGACGAAGGAGATTGATTGTATGGAGAGCTAATCTTCTGGAGTAGAGGAGTGGTTTGGTGATGAAAGTGTGGGTGAGTATGAGAGCAGCAGAGCACGGATACTACCTTTAAGTCTCTCATGGACAAGCGCCCAGCAGAACGGCGTGCCCAGTCTATCGTACACGCGCTTACGCACATCGTGACGAATTGTGAGAGGACTGCGCCCGCGAAGGGAGTGTCCTCCGGATAAATGTAAGGTCGGGGATCCAGAGTGTACAGCCCATCACAGGCTTGGAAGTGACAGCCAGCGTAACCTCCTCAGGGCCATCGCAGCACCGCTGGAAGCCATCTGGAAATAGCTACCGTGGCTGATGACACTGACGACTGGCCTGGAGTCGCCAAGTTGTTTCATGCACAGTGCAAACAACGGATTCATCGCCGTCTCGGCACTTGAAGCTTTCCTTCGACCATTGGATATCATGAAGCGGCGAACACAAGCACTTCCAATATCTGAAGTGGAGTTAAGAGTTTGTCGCCAAGTCGAAGTGATAGACCTTGGCAGGGCGCTGAGCCACAATGTCGTCGTTAGGTCTGAGATGCAGCTCCACTGTAATGTAAGAAGAGCGGAGCCTCAAGCCAGGCTTTTAGAGCAATTGGGGACTAGTAGTATCTCTGCGTCTGCCGAAGTCTGAACGCTCTATTGCTGTTATGGGTATACCTGCAGCAGTGACTCTGCCTGTTGCTGTGTCTATGAGGGCACCGAGTTCCGGACAGAGACAGTACTGCTTCGAGTGCTGCCTCTCATGGATGTTGCATGACGAATTTGCTGTTGCAGGTCCACGTCGTGACAGCATAGGAGGGCGTACTACGTGACTTCGAACATCATGAGCGGTATCTCGGCAGTGCGATGTGATGTCCGGATTGTCAGGGACTGCTTGCGAAGGCGAAATGCCTAGTTTCACTAAGGTACGTGAATGCAGGCGATACCCGCCGGCAGCATGGCCAGACAGCGCTGGATGTATGACGGCTGAACTCCGTACGACAATCTGTGCCTCGCATGCACTGACAGAGCTACAATTTCCACGAGTGATCGCCAGCCAAGCCGCCTAGGCTATCGACTTCGCCCAGTAGATGTGGAAGTGGGGTTTCTGTCAAAAGTGCCGCGATAGGATGCCACGGACACGCTGAGCCAGCCGGACTGGTGGCAAGTGCCGTTGCTCTTGATGTTGCCAATGAGGTCCCGTAGCGTCCAGAGATGGTCAATGATGTTGACAGCAAATGTTGCTGTTGAAATAGAGTTGATGGAAGTGAGATGTTGGTCGCGTCAGCGGCGTGCTCATGAGTCATGACAGTCGCGTTGTACGGATACAAGTACGCGCACAGTGCTTCAAACGTCGATCGTGATTCAATATTTCCACATATGCGCAGCAGGATCATCGCAGCGATGGAGGAGCTACGCACGCAGTGGAATGATCTCTATCGCACAAAATTGCCAGCGATGGCGAAGGCCCGTGATCAAGCGCAACCCAAATGGCCCGTCTTCCTAGACCACTGCTTTGCGCGCATAGTGCTTGACAACGCTATTGGAATCGACAAGCCTTGGACGGAGGTTGTAAAGTCGCCTGCTGTCAAGAATATGTCCGAAGAGCAGCTTACCAACGCTATCTCACTTGCTGAGAGACTTGCCAATGGAGAGGCGAACCTCGTCGAATTGGACGAGAGAAGTCTGGAACTGAGAGGAAAGACGTCAAAGACTGGAGCGAAGCGGAAAGCTCCCACAGAGAGCAAGCCGGATGTCAAGCCCGAGCCAAAGACGAAGAAGCGAAAACCCGAAGAGACGATCTCGAAGTACTTCATGCCTTCACCCGAAAAGACCAAACTGTCGAGATCGCCTGTAGAGAACGACGACGTCAAATCCAAGCGAGATGCGACTGATGATGCGCCACCCGCCGCTGGCAAAGACCTGCCAGACATGAAAGTCCAGCTCGACCGCATCGCGTCCTCCACGACACTCACACCCTTCCGCAAGCAAACCCTCACAATGCTCTGCCAAGTCCCGCCCGGCCGCTACAGCACCTACCAGGCCATGTCGAACTACATCACAGCAACTTCGCATAAGACATGCGCTCGTGCGATCGGTAACGCCATGCGGAACAACCCGTTCGCGCCTGAGGTGCCTTGCCATCGCATTTTGGCTGCTGACGGGTCCTTGGGTGGCTTTGGTGGAAGTTGGGGTGAGGATGGCAAGCATGCGAGTAAGAAGCATGCGATCTTGCATGAAGAGGGTGTTAGGTTTGACTCGAAGGGCAAGGTGAAAGGGCCTCCGTTTCGCGAGTTCCATGCTTAAGCTCACTTATGCGAGCTCTTCTCGAAAAGCTGTCATATGTGGGAGGGCTAGTATGTGTCGTACCGACAGATCCTAGACTCGTGGGACTATCAGTGAGAGCACCCACGGAGCGTCGTCATGCTCCGCATCACGTGTCGCTCGCGTACGCGGGTCAGCATTCCAGAGACTGGACACAACACTTGCCACGTCACCCGTCGACGCGACTGCGTTTGAAGAGCGGCTTGACTGGGCACTTGCTGAACAGGGTTGCGCATCCGAGTAAAGCAACGATGCTCACCATCGCGGTCTTCGCCATTGCGCTTGCGGCAAGTGTTCAGGCACAGTGTGAGTGGAAGAAGACGACCCCAAAAACTTCCACGCCGCTGACTTAACGACGAAGCAACTACGCTACCTCCTCAATATGCCTTTTCGACACCAGGCGCCGCTGCCGCTGGCAGTCTAAAGGGCGTTTCGTACTCCTACACGTACACTTACACCACGGCTTCGACAGCCTGGCAAGCCCCGTCCTTTGCTACGCCAGCTCCAATTCCACGATGCTCGGACACGATGTGCCCAGCACTCGACCACAAGACATGTCAAGACGACATGGGCGTCACTTGGGGCGTACTCTGCGACACCCGCCTCAGCGGCATCGTCATCACGACAAGCGGCAAGCACAAGCGCGTCGATACCGAGCGAGACTTGGAGGAAGTAATCCCGGCTGCAGCTGCGCTCGAAGAACGCAATGCCGAAGGACTCGAAGAAAGAGAGTTGACGGACCGCGAATTGACTCAACGAACGTACACTGGGACTTTTGGGGGTTGCACCGGCTACTGGGGCATGTTTGACAAGTCGTACTGTGTTGGTGTGGCGTACAATGTTGGCTTCAATGGGAATTGCATGTCGGTATGTCTTCAAAACATTAATCGCACGTGATGAAAGAACTGTTGCTAATGCATCACAGTATGATGTTGTCGATGGGACATTCCCAGCGCCGGGAGGAATCGCGGCGATCCGGGAGTCCTAGATCGTCCTCCTATAGAGTCCCAGCATCGAGCTTGAGGCTTTGCATGTTGCAAAATATTGATGCATTGAAGTCATTAATGAACCTACCAATCGCGCCTTCCCTCCCTGTTGTACGTCAAGTGGAAACCTTGTGCCGACTTCACCTCCTATGATGCAGACCTCCACGAATCACTCTCACTCACATGCACTGTTTGAACCATCTGCTGGGTCTTCGCCTCTGATGTGTCCCATGTTCTGTTCTTTGCTGGATCATCAACGATGCTGAGACAGCTCAGGCTACGCAGCGGTCCTAGCAGCATCTCTTCGCTGCCCACGCTGCCCTCCAATATGTGAGAGACTCAACGTGTGGACCAAGGGACCGCCGGGGACCCAATGCCATGGCAAGTTCGAGTCATGCACAGCATATTGCCTTGTCGTTATTGGCATGGCTGCCACATGGCTGCCGAAAGCTACGGCAACGTGCATGCTAATCTTAATATCTGGATACAATGTTCCATGTTAATGAAGATTTGCAAAGCAATCGCCTCTTCAAGCCTGACAGTGCGGACTCCTCACGCAATGATTCAACGGATCAAGCAAAGTCAAGAACGGGCTTACGAAAGACTTCGCGTTGTAACGTCTTCCTGCGTTGCCATGTTGATATATGCAGGCGTCTGGTTTATGTATTACACACTTCAGCGTTGGCTCTGGTCACGTGACGCCAAGCGTGGTTAACGTCGGGCTTGGTGTATCACTGACCAAGCCGATGGCTTGTTTACCCCCCCAAGTGATCGACTTCCAGCGAATTGGCACGCTCGCTTGGCGCACGTGCTGGCTGGCTTCTGGGGCGGACTTCTGAACTTCCTTCTCAAACGACCTCCACTCCACCCATTCGCAACGCGACAATCGCCATGTGGTGCGCGACGACATGCAGGTCCTCTCGCTTACGGCGGGTTCATCCCAGCATGTGCCACACCCCACGACGCAACGTCCGATTCGGGACCTGAGGCCGGTGAATAATGTCGAGAACTGAGCCCCTCTTGGCGGGAGCCGCAATGGTGAGGAAACGCCTTCGAGGCTAGCAGATAGAATGGCCTGAGGCCGGACGCAGCATGTGCTTCTCCTGTTGACGGTATTGTATCTTCACATCTCCTAGTCGTCCACGTATGCACTCTACCACGATTCCTTGGTTTGCGGCATCTTGACGCCTGCAGATTCACTGTAGGAGCTGTAGGTAGACGACGATTCGCAGTCTGTCGACGCGCCGTCCAGCGGTACAGCCAGAGCCATGGCGTTGTCACCTAGCGTTGGCGACATCCTTATGCTATCACAGACAGCATGGAAGATAGGAAGGGCTTTCACGAAGGGCCGTGGATCCGCACCAAGAGAGTTTGCTGAGGTGGAACGAGAGTCCGATGGCCTTAGCCAAGCCTTGAAGCTGGTAGCTGAGACTCTACACGCGGACGGCAGCATACTAGCAGCCGCCGATCAAGAGACACAAGAGGCCGTAGCCACCATTCTGGACAGTGCGCATACTACGCTGAGCGACCTGGAGAGCTTTGTAGAAAGGTACAGCGCAGTGGACAAGAAGACTGGAACGCGGACATGGAGCGAGGTGGTGATTGCGAACTACAAGACAGTGCAATGGACGCAAAGTAAAGGCTCGATCACCGAGCTGCGGGACATGCTCCAGATGCATACCAACACCATCAACCTGACGATGCAGGCGTTGCAGTCACGAAGCCTGTCGCGACTCGAAAGGATCGCAGTACCGATGGCAGAGAAGGTCGACTCGATACATGACACCGTCAACGGGGAGTCTGGCATTGGCAGGAAGGTAGACGAGCTGCATGCACTCATGATGGCATTCGCCAACAACACGCCAAGCCTGGTTGCGCGAGACCGTCAGGGCAGAAACAGCGCCGCATCGAGTTCAACCATCTCAACTCTGGAGTCGCAACGTGGAAAGCCGCGCGAGATCGAAGCTGCACCTGCGCGTCTTGCAATCCCACCGCCAAGATTGTCGAGTAATGGCATGAGTGTTTCCTCAAGCGCTCAAGACCGTCGCCGCATGCGTGAGGACTCTGCCTATTACAGCCTCGACCAACCAGGCAAAGGCAAAGACTGGACATTCGAGAACGGGTCGCCGCCCTCGAATAGATCTAGTGTCAGCGGAGCAGCAGCTGGCATGGTCGAGGGCGCAGCAGTCGCCGGTCCGAGCACCTGGCTAGGTACACCGGATATGCCTCCAAACTCCCGTCGGACCTCCAACATTGCGCGCCGCGAGTCCTCAACATTACCATTCCTCTTAGCCACTTCGAGCTCCGAAGACACGCGCGCCGGCAGCAGTGACGAACGTCTGCCTGCAGTGGAAGACTCGCCCATCTCACCACGCTCCGTCGGTCGCGCTGCACACCCGAGGGGTGATGCAATACTCCCATCACCAGCTATGAGTCCGATTGGTTCCCCCGAGCGCCGACCGGCCACGCCAAGTTCCATCATGCTACCAGCTCGCGCCCGCACTTCGACCAATGCCGGCAAACGCCCTTCCAAAGCACCGACGAATTTGCAGAACCGCAACTCAGCGCCTGGCGTGCCAAGCTTTGAAAAATCGCTGTTCCGCAACGCGGCGATACTGTGCGACACTCGTTACAAAGTCGTAGAGTACGCGGAACACGATCCCGCTGCCATTGATCCGAGATTCGACACCAAGATGGTGGCTGCCACGACCGAAGGCCGCATCTGCGTGATTCGAAAGCGAGAGCGACTCCCTCACGGCGGCACGCAGATAGCGACCAGCGTCTGGGTGATCTCTGACGATGGCGAAGTGCGTTGCCAGCAGAAGTTGCCAGATGGCATGGAGACCATCCCACTCTGCAGCTACTTCGACACTGACAAGGTGATGCTGCCGTCGCACACTACTGGGAAGGATGTCACACTGCGGTTCCATGCCATGCAGTGGGAAGACCCGATAGAGAAGGAAGTGCACACGAACTGGATGAACTATGTTCTGGAATCGGATGAAGCAGCCGCTATATTCCAGTCCGCGATTTTCGAGCGAAGGCTGCTGGGATCTTTTGCAACGCTCAAGACCACTGTCATTCACGATGGCTTCAAAGGCACCTTCGCGCTGGAAGAGCAGATGGTCAATATCGACGTCCTACGCATCTGGGAGGAAGACGGCAGCAACATCCCGGGCGGCACCGGCGGTATCTTGGCACTCGTACATTACGCCTCGAACTTCAGCGACGGCTGGGCGAGATGGTGGATGAATTCGTCCCGCCAACCTGTGCGTCTCAAGGAAGACGATGTCAAGCACGTCAAGCTCAAGGGACTCGATATTCCTTACCCGAAGCCTGGCGGTGGACTTGCGCGCGTGCCTACCTCGAACGGGGAGATTGTAAGGCGGCCAAGTGAAATGCAGGGGAAGAAAAAGGGTGCCGAGAAGCGTATCACTGGTGTGAGGATTGAGTTCCGAGATCTGGATGAGCGGGTAAAGTTTATGGCCATGATGAAGAGGTTGCAGGAGAGGATGTTGCCGCTGCCAGATATCTGAGGGCATGCGCAAGAGTTTGAGATCTGAGGATGCTCTTGTCGACGAGATCCATTGCTTGTCGGCTTGCCATCACGCGGGTATGAAACGCTCGACTGCGTAGTGACCTTCACCGGCGAGCCATACTACAAGACGCCTGGACTAGGTTTCTCACAGTGGAAGCGCACTTTGTGTGTCCAGCCCTACAGTGTAGATGCACTATCACGGCTGCTCGGCTCACTTAGCCATCCGCCTCACTTGACAGCAGTCCAGTCCGTCGCGACTCGCACTCTTGGTGCTGGTACACGGTGTTAGACCTCACTCCCTTCGACACGGAAACTCACTGTGGCTTCATCTGGTCACCTCACTTCGACATTAACCCCACCGGCGACAATCACCTGCCATGGCAATGGTGGCGGAGAGGGCATTAGTAGCACTCATTCTACTGCCTCTCTATTACCACAACACAACACTCCCTTATTGACCCCTTCCAATCTCCAAGCACACCTGCCCACAATCACATCCACTTCCACTGTACCCGAATAACAACCATGGTGCAGTCGGACGTCGAGAACATCTCCGAGCTCGTCCCCGCGACTCGACGAGGTTACATCGGTCCAAAATGGCGTGTCGTCCGCCCCCTCAAGAATTTGAGAGTCACGCCAGCCAGGTTCAGCCACCCATACGATACCACCAATGCCTACATTCTCAACGATGACCTCGAAGCTTTGCGCGCCGACATGACCCCAGCGCAGCGACTTCACTACGCGAAGTGTCGCAAGATGAGGAACATCTTCAACAACACAATCGACACCGACAAAGTTGAGTCGATCACGTACAGCACCTCACCCAACTCCACAGCAAGGTTCACGACCCAAGAAGAAGTTGAGGAGTACTTCGTTGAGGAGCTCGAGAACATGAGTGACACAGATCTAATGTGCATATATTTTCACGTCGGCGGCCGCGGCAACGGTGACCAGTATGAGTGGTAAGTCGCTTCTGCAAGTCATGTCTGCGCTCACCTTGGCTGACTTGATCTGCCAGGATGAATATCGGTACGCCTGGCAAGATCGATGCCTACTCGCTGTTTCAGAGAATCATCGAACTGGGGAAGCATGTCCTGATTATCCTCGACGGCCCCGTGCCGACTCGGTTCGGCAGGAGCCTCAAGTGCCCCTACTCAGCCTTCGAAATCATCCACACTTCGGGTCCGGCACTGAACAGCGCTGGTCATCCGTACACCTACGATCTTACCGAAGCTATCGACAGAGCTTTGCCACAGATCACTGCGGAGCCTGAGAAATTGAAGCACCGCAAGTCCATCCCACAGATCCTTGCAAGGGAGAGATCCCTCTGGAACAATCCCCAGCGCCAGTGGACCAACAAGACCAAGTTCAACAGCACGGAGAGCGTAGTTCGCTTCTGCGTCGAGCCTGCTGATGTGGCTCTCCTTGGCAAGATCCGTATCCACGGTTGTGAGATTCAGGGAGATTGGAGCCCGGTGCACGGCGCCAGGCCAGGCGACGATGAGGATGACAACGATGACCACGACAGCGGAAACGAAGGCGGCGATGATGATAGCGATGATGAGACTCGGCCACCTCCACCCAAGCGCCAGAGAGGACGCAAGATTCAGTCCAAGGCCATCCCGAAGAAATCGATGGCCAGCAAGACGAGCAAGACCAAGCCTGTCAAGGCAATGGCGAAGACGTCCAAAACGAGGAAGACCACGACCTTCAAGACAACGACCACTACTAAATCCACTGGGCGCAGCCGCGGAGGCCGCAAGAAAAACACTTCGAGATCATCTGCTACAGTAGCCAACGATATGCCGCTGCTTAATCTCCGCGACTCGTCGGTTCCTCTAGAGACTGACGATGAGGCTCTGATCACCCCCCAAGAGGAAGAGGAGCCTTACAGTTTCTTCAAACGCGAGGCGTCGTCGATAATGCTGAGCAATGACGATGAGATGAAGCAAGAGTCTGACATCGAGATCGTCAGCTCGAACGTACGTGAGCCTGCGCCGCGTGGCGGCAACATGATGTTTGTGAGCGACAGCGAGGATGACGGCGCGGTGGAGTTTGTCTCGATGCATCATCAGACGATCGACATCGACAGCGATGGGGATTGAGGTGAGCCAGAGTCTACGAGAACGGCGAAGCTGGAAGTAAGCATAGCTGATGCGTCTCGTACAGATGACGTGCATTACGAGATTTAATGGACGAGTGCAGAGTGGAAGTGCTGTAGGTTCCCGAGGGACGGGCACGACGAGGGATAGAGAAGACCCTAGGAGCTCAATGTTCGAGGAAGGCTATGTGGGGATTGCCTCAGGTTTCTATGGAGCAGGCATGATGACGAGTGGCACAAGGATGCGCCGTAAGTTCCTGAGGGACAGGCCAGGCTGTGTGAGCAGCAGAGTGTGCACTGTTTCTAGCGTGGCAGAGGATGTAACTCGTGCCAACTTCCTGCGCCACTGCCTCGCGTCGACCACCACTGTCACTTGCAAAGCTGTCTAAAGACCGCGCGCGCCTTCAGCGCGCCTGCGCGAGGATGCCTCGAAGTACGCCTGTGATCATATACGCACCGCTGAGATTGATGGAGTCTCGACTGTCCCGGTGAGCAGCACAGTCCAGAAGCAATCTCCGGCCAAGTGAGGTTGCCTCGATCGCCATGATGTGTCTCCCCTCAAGCTGCGCAACGTAGCTCATGCCTTTAGCGCGCGAGCCATTAGCTCAAGGGCATCCACACAGTACACAGCGAGAGGACTCGACATTCGTGTCACGATGTCGAGACTTCAGAGTAAAGTAGGGGTTCCGTGTGATGTCCCACTAGCGAGGAAAGCCATTGGAGCTCCGTGTACGTCTAGCAGAGGTGACATATGGAAGTGAGGTTGAGCTGTCAAGGCATGAACAATGTTCTGATACGACAGTGACGTCGTCTCTATTCAATGACCCCATTTCCATGCGCCACGCTTCTGGTCTCACGGTACAATGCAGCAAAAATAATCCGCTGACTACAATCCCGCTCAGTACGCCGACCCGCAAACCCATCACATCACCGAACAATCCCTCTCCTCCCCGTCCTTCCCACGATGATGCTTATGCTTCTTCTCCTTGTCCCTCTTGCCCTTGCTCTGCATCGCTATAGGCTGCACTGTCCCGGGCGCAGGAGCAGTAGGTAGCTTCAGCGGCGGAGCCACGCTACTGTCCACAGCGTCCGAAGCCTGACTGCCTGATTGGTCTGGAGCAAGTGCAGTCCGTGGCGTTCCTTGTCCGGACTCGACTTTGCCTGGCTCGACAGACTTGGTCACGGGCTCCGTGGCGGCGAGATCATTGCGGCTCATCCTCGCGGTGAGCTTGGTCATGTTCAAGCTGAACCTCCCTGTATTCTCGCCGGCAGGTCCAGCGGAGACCGGCCGTGATCGAGGACTGTCTTGCTTGCCGCTGACTCTACTGCCTCGTCGTGAGTTGGAGAAGTTCTTCGCAGCATTGAGAAATGCATTGCCCTTCTCTTCGGAGGGCGTCACTGGTATGGAAGATGTGGCGATGCTGTCGGTGCGGACGCTGTTGTCGGACGAAACGGCTATCAATCCGTCATCAAGCGCGAGACTTGAGCGCCGTAGGAAGGATAGAGACGTGCGAATGCGTTCCCGGCCTGGGATATCGAGACTTGTGCGAGTGGATGCAGGTTTGGGGGCGAAGTCCGTGGCTTCTGTGGTCGGGTCTGAGGATGTGTGAGCCAATGTTGTGTCGGAGTGGGCAGGCGTGAGTAGTCGGAGCTTCTCTGCAGGGAGCGCGGCATCGGAGTTGGATCGCGATTTGGCTTCGGCATAGGACGGGAGATCGTGGATCGGTTCACCATCATCGTCAATGGGCTGCACTTGGTAAAAGAGCAGATAGGGCGTCTCATGCTTCAAGGCCTCGTGAATGTCAACGTAGCTAACGCGTTCCCGAGCCAAGTCATCGAACCGCATCCACGGATCCTGGACCTCATCGGCACTGCTGTCGCTGCCAGGTCGATGCGGCTGTCCCTCCGCATTCGCTGCCTGACCTCGCGAAAGACATATGTAGTGCCCAGAATGCACTGAATTGCCGCGATGGCAGACGATCGACTGCAGCAGAAGACGAAAGTTGCCTCCGATGGGTCCTTCTCGATCCTCCATGTTGTCGTCGCCCACGAAGTTTGGCACAGTGATCTCGAGCGGGATGTCCACGTAAGTCTCTCGTCGCGTTGCATGGCCGTTAGCCGTGAATGAATAGCGTTTGAGACATATGCCAAGTACAGGTCGCTTCCGAGAGAAGTGTGCCGCGACTTGGGCGTCAGATGTAGGGAGGTGATCGGTATACCTGGTAAAGTCAGTACGCCATGTCTCGCTCGATGCCAGCGTCGCTCACTGCGGGTCTTGTACTCACCACGGTAGCAGCTTGAAGAACTGCCAGGCCGGCATGAGTACCTCCGTGCGTGTACTAAGCTTCCGTAGCTTGACTTCCTTCGGTGGCAATGTATCATCGGTTGACTTCGCATCAGGATCCACACCAATGAGCTCGACCCGTCGCTGACTGAAGATACTATCTGCCCTCTTCCGGCCAGTAGTTGGTCGTATCCTATTCAGAGGGTTCTTGCTCTGCGTTGG
Organism: Oleoguttula sp. CCFEE 5521; assembly: GCA_036872775.1. Lineage (NCBI taxonomy): Eukaryota > Fungi > Ascomycota > Dothideomycetes > Mycosphaerellales > Teratosphaeriaceae > Oleoguttula > Oleoguttula sp. CCFEE 5521. The sequence goes on along the minus strand of JAVRRP010000487.1, from coordinate 4,310 downwards.
CGTCTCGCCGATCGGTGTGGAGACCAAAGGGGTCAATGGTATCTCCATCTCAGCGATCTCGACGTGTAGACCGGCTTCATGCTGCTTCTCGCTGAATGCCCTCGCTTCATCCTGCTTAGCACCTTGCAGCGTGTTTCTACGTACGGCTTCAAGATGTCGCTTCACTTCGATGCGGTTGTTGAAGTACTTTTCAAGGCAATGCTCCAGTGTCATAACATTTGCACCTTCGGCGGGCTCGTCGGGAATCGCCACTTCTAAAAGTCGCTCATTAATGAATTTGTGATCGTCTGCGGGATCCTCCTTGCCTGTGTGATACAAGTCCATCTTCAGAGTAAGCAGCGGAAGCTCCAGCTGGCCGGTGATGAAGCCGAACGCCTCTGACGGATCCTGCTGTAAAAGCTCTACAGCATCGTCCCATCCGCACTCTGCCAGAGCAGATTGCAGACGCTTTGTGATATCGGTCGTGATCAGTCTGCCAGTCCGAAGCATGTTCACCCATAATCGAAGCATGCCAGCGAGCCTTCTTCGCGGAAGATCCTCGAAGCCCTCATACAGCAATGCCTCGAAGCTGTCGAGCCTCGCGAACATGGAGAACAAAAGTGCAACGAGGAAGCACGTCACCCCTTCCCTGTTCACTGCGCCCAGCAGCTTCGCATCTGGACTGTACGGTCGTACAATACCTTCGTACGTGTCTTCCAACAGCATCAAGAGTCTGAACGCCTCCTCCGCATCGCCATTGACTGAAGGTGCCCGCAATGCGTATTCGATATTCGACTCACTTATATTGTCGATATCGTAGCCACGTACTCGGCCCAGGATGGCCTTCACCTTCTTCTCATCCTCCTTGTCGGACTTGCGGTGATGCCCATCGTCGGCTGTGAAGATGCCTCTGAAGTGCTCGGGAGGCTGTGCTGTCTGTGACTGGGCTGTCAGCTACCGATGCTGGCTTTGTCATTTGCAACGGTGTCTACAGCGACGATACAGCCTGCGCGCTGCTTCTTGCGTGGCGGTCCCTCATGTTCAGAGATTGCTCCGTCGAGTGAGAATAATTGTGTGCTTGTACGCGAAACCACGCTGTCGCGTCGTTCAGTCTCGTCCAGCAGTGGCGCGTTCTCAAACTCAGCACTGAGTTCCTCTATGATCCGACTGCGCCGCCATCGCCGCCAAGTCCCACGCATACTACAGCCGGAGTAATGAGGGAGGATATGCATACTTTACTAGCTGTATGCGGTGGGGCCACACCCTGGTGCTCCTTTGCGTGCTTCTTGTCTCTCCGACTAAGAAAGCGATGCACCCCACTCATCTTTCGTGGTCGCTCCTTGCCGGAATCTCCATATGTTGCGAAATGAGCGAAGGAGTCCTTGCCAGTGTTTGCTGCTGCCTCCTTTCAGATTGCAGTGTTGACTGAGACGTCGCACTCCGCCTCCGGCTCGTGTCCGACACGCCGTGACTTCAGCCGTCAGAGTTTAGTAGGTGGGAGAGCGATTGTCTTCGTCTACGCTTCCGTCTACAAGATGCGCCTGCTGTGCCGTATCTCATCGTGTACTCAGAACTTCACTTCATTACGATATGCGTCCGCTCGGTGCATTGGCAGCGCGTGGCTTGACGTGCCGGGCGATTGCCCCACCATCCCGCAATTCCGAACCTTGCACGCAGGCTAAGCTCAATTAGATAGGGCCGCAGGATCTCGGGGATGGACGTTGAATGTAGGTGTGCGAGATCACCAATGCAGTGATTCGAGTATATACCACAATGGCGCTCCAAGAGGTCACCGCTTCATTCCTGCGCCGCGTGCGAGGACAGACAGGCCCTCTCGCGCGAGCACAGCGCCTACAATGCCAACGCTACGCTTCCACCAAATCGACATCAGATACACAGGAGCTTGAGGAGACGAGCTTTACCCAAGCCTCGCCATCGACATCCAAGTTCCCCAAATATGACCCCTTGGCTCGATCTCGCAAATACACCGGCAAGCTCCCGCCGAGCAGATACCAGTTCCGGCCTCCCAAGTATTACCGCGGACCTCTGCACCCGCATCAACCCCCTCCGCCTTCAGATCCCTCATCCCGCGAGTTCATCCCTGGACCATTCTCTCTGCCCCGGCTAAAGCAGACCTACGACTCGACCACAGCTCCAGACCTCATGACGCTAGCCTACGTGCACCATCCTCCAGGCTATACCGCACCCAAAAGTCCGCCCGACTACGACCATGGCAAGGCGCCTCGCCTTACTTCGCCAATCGTCCACTGCGAGGACCAAGAGGTGGTGATACGCTAAGACTACTGCGAAAGGAGTACGGCTGGCAGGACATCCCGCAAGTGGAGCGTATAACAGTCCACACCTTCGTGAAAGATGCGACGTCCGACTCCGCACGCTTGCACGTCGCGGGTATGGTCCTACAGGCCATCACTTCCGTGCGAGCAACGAGTCACGCCGTTAAGAAGAGTTTGGCTGGATTCAATATCCGCGCGGGCCAGTACTTGAGTGTCACGAGTGATTTAAAGGGCGAGAGCATGCATCACTTCCTCAGTGAGTGCATAGATGTGGTCATGCCGAAGATCAAGGACTGGCGAGGGGTGAAGGGCAGCTCGGGTGATGGGTCAGAAAACATCAGTTTTGGGTTCACGGCCGAGGAGGTGGCGCTTTGGCCGGGGGTCGAGGTGAACTACGACATGTAAGTTGACCCTTCGTTGCGACCCATCTTCTTGTGAGGCTACTTGCTGACGCGACACTTCAGGTACCCTCCGAAGATGATCCCAGGCATTCACGTCACAGTTCATACAACTGCGACGACTGATTACGACGCGAGGCTGCTGCTGGGCGCGATGGGAATTCCATTCTATGGCAAGTTCATCAATTGAGAAAGTGCGACTGCTCCAGCTTTCTTGAAGGTCTGGAGGTCTCAGTGGCGGCACTTATTGCTTAAGCATGCATTCGACGCCCCCACAAATGTAACATACGGGGTGGAGAGCATCGAGAAGCATATGATGTGGTGGGTTGGGAGTCACTGTAGCGAATGCTCTCTCACGGGTGTCAGCAATCGCAAAATCGTCCACAAAGGCAAATGATAGCAGCGGTAGCATTCTCTAACACTAAAGAGAGCGTCAACACAGGCGTAGAGGTGTGCGGCAATGACATGTACTGTAGTGAGCTTCATGTCTATGTCTTGGCGTCGAAGTCGTGACTTCCAACTTCACGCGCCTACCACACGTTGGAACATGTCCTCGCCACGCCCCCGTGAGGCATCCACTTTACCTACGACACGCTGCTGGACAGCTGCCGCGGGCGGTGATCGTGTCCTATGATGGCATATTGACCTAATCGCGGTCCAGGTCATCGCTACTATTAGCCTGTAGAGTATCTCGGATCCTACTCAATGGCATCAAAGCTGCTATCTACCGCCCTGAAATCTGCTAAAGCTATATCCTTCAACTCAGCTGCGTTGCGACTCACACCCACATCCGTAGCACAAAGCCTCTTGAGCGGTGGAGCTGGCCGCCGCGATGGGCTACTAAGGCCTCGCAACGCGATCAGATGCCTTTGCACTCACTACCACGAACTGCGACGCGTGACAAGTCCATCGCTATCTTCGAGCATTCTGCGGACCCGGCGCGCTCGTGCTGGACGCGACCTACAACGGAGCGATGTTAGAGGCTTTGCGATTGTGGCGATTGATTTACCCAAACAGTCGCATAAATCGACCAGCGGTCAGCTCGACCCAGCGCCCGAAACGCAGCAGAGTTGCACGATCAAGGTCATAGACTACTCCAGCAAGCGCATCACCCATCACGACGTCGCTGGCACTTCGCGGGACCTGGAGAGCTTCCTCACGGGCACGCCAAAGCCTACCTGGGCAGCGTGCCGATGGATCTACGTGAATGGACTGGACCATGAAGTCATCAAATCACTCGGCCAGGCTAGAGACCTACACCGACTCGCCATAGAAGACGTACTCGAACGCAGTGCTCCGAGTAAAGTCGATTGGTACAGCAACAACTGCTTCATGGTGTTGGCCTGGCAAAGGCTGGTGAATAATGCCCACCGTCACAGCCTCACTGAGGTCTTTCACGACGAATCACCAGATGCGGAGGCACAAGGCACGCTGTCACCCATCCAGCGAGGACTGAGGCATCGAATGAAATGGTGTTCTACCAGTCACCGCGAGTTCGGACTCAGCAGCGAGCACGTCTCAGCCTTCATGACAAGTGACAACACGATCATCACGATCTTCGAAGGTGCTGGGGAGGGGGGGGTGCTTTTTTTTTTTCCCCCACACCCACCCCCCCCCACACCTCTCCCCCCCCTCACCC
>JAVRRP010000486.1:0-17596 GCA_036872775.1 Oleoguttula sp. CCFEE 5521 | reverse complement strand
CGCGGGTGAGGTCTGGGCGGGTGGTGGTGGACTTCTTCACTTTGCCGGACTCGTGGCCCTTGTAGACTGTGAAGGTAGGCATGTTGAGTGGTTGCGGGGTGGGTGTTGGGTTATTGTTTGGATGCAAGAGCGCGAGGATGAGTGGAGATGTTGAAGTGATGGATGTAGGATAACGACTTCAGAAGAAAATGCGACGAACCGTTATACCTTATACCCACCTTCCATCTTCCATGACGTGTCGCCATGCCTACCCTTCAGTGAAGCAATACCCACCGAGATGAACTTTGCTTAGCAATATCGCCTGGTTGACCAAGCATGTTCTTCTGAACCACCTAGCTGCAGCCAACGAAAGAAGCCAATGTTACGGCCGTGTCTCCCGGCAGTCAAGCGTGCATGCCGCGATAGAGCCATGCGCAATAATTGGAGCTCACTAAGCAACCTCGTTTGCATTCTGTGGACATTTGGCAAGATCCATGTTTGTTTTTGGTTGCAGTGGCCACAACATGACGTCTCGCCTCAGGAACATTTTCAGCAAGCGGGAAGCTTCGGGTTCGTCGAAATCTCGGCAGCTGGTGGTCGGGGCCAAGGCCGTAGCTCGCTGTGGTCACCGATGCTTTCACCATCTTCCCAATGGTCGCCGCAGTGTAATTTTCATAGCGACCTAAGCAACACATCGGACAGTGTCAGTTGAGGACGCGAGGTCTCATTCGTCTGATAGGATAACCAATTGTGGCACGAGTGGCATTGTAGCTGCTTCCTGTAGTAAGAGCTGCTTACTTATGTGACGGGTAAGCCTACAATGCTTTCACAAAGTTTGTTCCGTAACGTGTCTGGCTCTGGTCGATATCAGAAAAGCTCTCCTGCTTCTACAAGTGCACACATCGGAGCGAGCCTAAAGTGCAATGTAGGTGAGAAAACAGGACTAAGATTTCACTTGTTCTCATCGTGTTGAGGCTCTCCTAGCCTTATAGATGTAATGCTCTACTACCACGGCTAGAACAATAGAACCATACGGTAGGATGCAGTCGAGGATAGTGAAGACACGGACATAGGTTTGCGGTACAGACTTTACGAAAGCGTTGTAATTCTTGCAAAGTCCCCTGTCGTGCATGTACCTCTGTGAAAGTGGGATCACTGATAGTGAGATAGAGGGCAGTAGGCTGCTTTGGGCAGTTGCAATGCTGACTGTGCAGGTATCCTGTCTGCTCTTGGAATAGGCTGATAGAGGGGAATACTCATTTGTCAGTGCCGTGTACTTGTTCCTGTGACTCCTCAGCAGTATCAATTCTCATCGCTGGTATATCAGCACGACGGCAACTTCATCTGCGGGAGCCGGCCAGTATGAGCCTCGAGCTTAGGCTGGCGAGCGAAGACTCGAGCTCGCAGCAAAATTCAATGTGTCAAGCTTCCGTGCCTCCGGCTGTGGCGCACAGCTTGAGCTTGATCAAGCTCAATCCAGTGCTTTGCAGTCGACATAACTTGTCAATATCAGACCGCAGCATTACGCTCGCTTCAGCCGAGAAATATAAAGATTCTCGATGTCTGATGATGGACAGACGGACTGGTCACGCTCGAGTCGTCGGCCTGCGCTCCAACGTGCTCATGGCACTTCTGGGTTGGCATATAGTACGAGACCGGCGACCAGATGAGGATTGATAGTTCGCACCGGTGCTGTGCCGCATCGGATTAGATTGCTGTATAGATATGCCCAACTCCCCGCAGAGTATACACCAGCAGCCTTCCACCATTGCGCTTCTCATTCTCGGCGCAAACATCTCTCTTTCAAAAGTTCCGAAAGATTCCAAAATGACGGCTAAGTATAGGACGAGCCCATGGCAGTCCGCAAGACTTACTTACCGCGCCATCGAGCCAGAACACGAGGCCTTCGTGCACGAAGTAGAGTCTCATCCAGCCACCTTCATCAACCTCCAGCCCGCTCTTAAGCGACCTCAATCTAAAGCGGACTCGAAGAAATCTTTCGACCACTATGTCAACGAATGTCTTCTGGCAGTCATGATCTGTGTTACAGCAGAGGACCTCAAACCCATCGGCGTGATCAACCTGGAAGGTCCGGAACTCGGCCACGACCACCATCGCTATAGCGACATGGGGCTCGGTCTGTCGCCATCTGAGCAAGGTAAAGGTTATGGCTCGGAGGCGATCAAGTGGGCGTTGCAATGGGGGTTCCAGAGTGCTGGGCTCCATCGCATCTCTGTGAAGGCGTTCGAGTATAACCCTGGAGCGATGAGACTGTATGAAAGGCTCGGGTTCAAGCATGAAGGGACTGTGAGGGAGACTTGGTGGCATGACGGGAAGTGGTGGGCGGACATTGAGTATGGGATGTTGGAGCATGAGTGGCGTACGCTGCAGGAGGAGGAGAGAAAGAAGAAAGATATTGCGCTGCGATGATGGATCGAAGTCTAGTCTTACCGTACCGTGCCCACGACGGTAGTTCTCCGGGTCGCTCCAGTGCTTGATCAACACGAACTATGATAAGGTATACACCGTTCTATTGCTGCTCAGCTACCTCCGCGTCCCGGATAGTCCCAAGGCTCCTGTGCTTCTACAAGGGTACCTGTGACGGTGGATCTACGCCTCGATATCGGAGAGAGAGAGCGCAGAACAGGTATAGCTGCGATTGCGCTGAGCTCCGAACTCTCGTGGGCATGGCAATGTAGCGTTCCACTGCTGTGGGCAAGCTGATACAAGCAGACGAGCGCTCAGACATTTGTAGAAGCGGAGGTAAGAGCCATCCAAAGAAGCGGCTTCAGAACGCGGCCGGGGCTTCACTTCAGGCCCAACCCGTATCCTGACGAATGCTGTTAGATGTTGAAGACAGCCGCACTGTGTGTGACTAGATAGACGCGTATTGATGTGCGCGTGCGAAGATGTCCGCGTGTCTCGGATCTTGAGTGGGTTTCGCCCAGCCACTTAAGGTTCAGCCACTGTTTACAACAGCTTCACATTCGAACGGGCTTCTGCTGCAGCTTGCATGCACACTTAACTGGACAACTATGACGAAGACGGGACGGGACTTTACGATGGGCATATATCTGGTATAGTGTAATTGTCGACACCTTCGTGGATGCTAGGCGCAGGGCCAATCGTTACGCTTCAGCATTACCATACGTATGCCGGCCAGGCACCCAACATAAACAGCCCTTGGTTACTCTTCGACATTCAGACGCTAGCACTGGCATTCTTACCCGTTACACTCTTTGTTCCCTCAGCATTGTCTCCGATCGGGGGCCTAACGCACTTCACACGATCATGGCAACAAGGCTCGCCTCAACCAGCGGCCCAATGGCTCATCAACACAGCGCTGGCATCTTTGCCGACATGACGGTGGACGGGCCGGAGATCGGGACTCTGGTCATGATTGTCGACCGAGCGAAGAACCTACCCAACAGAAAGACGATGGGCAAACAGAACCCGTACTGTGCTGCAAGGCTGGGCAAGGAAGCGAAGAAGACGGAGACGGACAAGAGGGGAGGGCAGACGCCCAGGTGGTGAGTGCAGACCGACTGTACTGAACGGAATACTAGACGGGGCGCTGACATATTCACGTAGGGACCAGGAGCTACGATTTACCGTCCACGACTCTCCGGACTACTACACCCTCAAGGTCTCGGTATTTAGCGAAGACAAGAGAACGGATCTTATCGGTGAGGCTTTCGTTGGCTTGACGGACGTGATCATCCCAGGAGGTGGTAAGCGCGATGTCTGGCAAGGTCTGAACTACAAGGGGAAATACGCAGGAGAAGTGCGGATCGAAATGACATACTACGACTCACGACCGAAGCCCGAGATCTCGCGAGAGAGCAGTTTTGTGGACGAAGACACGCGCACCGTCTCGGGTTCTGGCAGAGTGAAGCGAAGGCCGCTGCCTGGTGTGAACGGTGCGCGAGGGATGACTCCAGACACGATACCTGATCCGTACGCGCCTTCGCCTATACCGGGACGCGCAAAGCATGGCCCGAGGGAGCTTGGAATGCCTGCACGAGCGAACTCAATGCCTCCGGAGATGCCATATCACAACGAAGTCCCGCATAGAGCTTCGTCAGGTGCTCCACAGTATCATCCACAGCAATTTGCACAGAATGATTTCGAGTCATACGACGAGACACAAGTCTATGGCGATCCGTATACTTACAATGAGCCATCTGACGAGGAACACTACGCCCAGCCGGATTTCCTTCCGCAGCTACCGCCTTCAAATCGATCACGTGGAGCGGCTCCGCAGTCAGTCAGACAGCCGTATGTCAACTCGCCGATCCAAGCGCATCAACGCAGCCAAAGTCAGGGACTCCAGCATACTCACTCTGCACCGCAGATTCCGACACTGGAGTCAGACTATCATCCTGGCTTCAGCTTGCATACAGAGGCACCCGAGCCACTTCCAGACCTCAACTTCCAACATCAGCAGCTACGCCAGCGACAACATGATGCACCGCCCGGATGGGAAAACCCGCACGATGATTCGTACGGCGCCGAAAGGTCTATTGAAGACGACGCCGGTCCTCCGCCACCTCCACAGCACAGTCACAGTGCGCCCGCAGTCCCGCAATACTCTCCAGGGCGTTCACCTGCAGGCTCTCCGTATGGCGTTGCGCCGAGTCCTACACAGCCATACATCAACAATGCTTCGCCTCTGCACAGCATTGAGCAGGGATACAGCCAAGGCCAATACACGCCTGCACGCGGCTATACGTCTCGCGCCCACTCCGTAGATGAGCAAGGACCGCCAAGTTCGTACAACGCCAGCAGGAACAGCACGCCCCAAAGCCTCGTTATTGGCCACTCGCCGTCGCCTGCAGCTCGATCACCCGCTGCAAGAGTCATGGCGCACAGACACAGCGTTGCTGATCCATACCAAGCCACTCCACCACGGCCACATCCACTGTCGCAGGAAGTGCCCCGCGCGCGCAGTCCGCTGCCAGAGCTACCTGTTGACCACGATATGGGCTACAATCAACCGGCCTATCGCAGCCGAGAACACCTGCCAATGATCAAACCACGTGCGATATCTCCGGGAGCTTCAGCGAGCCAGCCGTCATCTGCACCACAATCGCAACGACGTCCAAAGAGCTCCTATAGCCTTCAGTATCCTGTTCGAGCCTTTGAGTCTTCTGATGAAAGCCCGCTATCGACCTCGAAACCACAACCACGCCCAGCGCCGGTCTCGAACCGCTCTACACCCATTCGGAAGTCGGTCTCCGCGGCAACTTCCCCAATCGCAGGATCTGCACTAAACGAGGGCATCCCCTTCGGCCCTGACAGCTTTGACGTGCACAATCCTCATACCTCAGCTCGCACGTTGACTTCATCAGCTTCCAACCCATCGTCTCCATATCACATCCGCGCGGATCAGGCTCCCGCACCCGAGCGTGACGAGTCTCGTGGCCCGATTGTGGGTTGGGACGGCCGCGAGATCGATCCCTCCGATCATCTACCTGTGGACTCATGGGCGCCGGAGCCGATTAAGAAGACGCCCACTAAGACCTACGGCCTAGGCAGAGACAAGGACTTTGGTCCTCGTAGTGGCGAGAACAGTCCAGGCATGGGTCAGAGACTTAGTAAGGACACTGTCGTCAAGTTCGGGCGGAAGTCGGCAACTCAGGCACCGCCGCCCCAGCTGCCTGAACTCAGCCCGCCGAACTCGAGGAACCGACTGAGGAAACCGACGAGCGAGGCGCCGCGTGGTGTGCCGACGATGCCACTGATGGAGCATACGAATTTCAATGCTATCCCGGATCCATACGCGCAGCAAGAATACTCACGAGGGTTTCTTGGCGACTCACCTCGCGAGTATGGGAGTCAAAACCCCCGGTACGACCAAGGAGATCAGAACTACGGCGGCTATGCTCCCGAGCTACCGCCCAAGGTGCCTTTCGATCATCGACGCGGATCGAATGTGCAAGAGGACGATCTGAGCAGGGAGATCGCGGGGATAGACTTAGGTGCGGGTACGGGGAGCACGAGGAGGATGGCGAATGGCGGGTACGATAGTGGAAGGACGTCGAGGGATGGGAGAGGAAGGTATTACTGATTCTACAGCGCTTGTTTCAAGCATGTCCTCATGCAGCGCATATTAGAGGGAATCGGGATCGGCTTCGGGACGGAGTGCGAATGTACATATATGCGCGAGAGAATAGACTGGCGACTTGAGCCTCGATTGCCATTCCCTGCCCCCATCGCTGTCGCTACTTCCAGTGATTTCACTGCTTCAAGCCACACCAAAGTCGTCTTTCGACATTCGCGTCGCGCAAGCACGCGACTGCGATCGTACCTGCATCGGACCCCACTTCACTTCACTCATGACGGCTCGATGACAGCATCAAGAGCGCACGCAGCACGGCGATATTTTTCACCAGACATAGACATGTAGGCCGTAAAGGTAAGATCTCGATCACCTAAGTACAATCTCTCCCTTCTCCACCATTCTCTACGCTCTGCAAGTCCCACTTCAGACAGCTACCCCAATCTCAACCGTAATCATGTCCAAAGAATACGAAGGCCAAGACCCCATCGCCATTGCGCAGCAGGCTGAGCGCGATTTGAACTCCACTGCTGCGAAATCGGGCTCCGGGCTCGATCCCAGTGTCGCGAAGTCAAGCAGCACCAAGGCCAGCGACTCCAGTACGTTCAAACCACCCCCCGGACAATGTCCAATCGAGCCAGCCCGCAGGATTCCGATGGGTTGAAGTGAAAGCGAAGAAGAAGTACTGACCGAAAGCCCAGCAATCGACTCCGGCATCAACGAAGCAGCCGTGAACAAATTCCCCGGCGCCACCGTGCAAATCGGCGGTCAAGGCGCAGGAGACAACCGCGAGATCCCTGTAGAGGAGGGTGGAGATGTGTTGAAGAGTGGGCAGTCAGTCCTCTCCTTCCACAGTTCAGTCTGGTTGGAGACATCTTGTGCTGATCAAACAACAGGACCACGAAGGCGAGCGATTTCGAGGGCCGTGGCGGACCCGAGGATAAAGCATGGGAGGCCAACGAGGTCAGGGGGGGAGACGATGATGTGGCTGGGAATGTGAGGCAGGGTGGGGAGACGAGACGGCCGTAGAGGGAGTTTATGAATTTGAATGAAGAACGAAGGATATGCGCATTGGCTGCCGTGCATTTCGAGCAATTTGTATAGACACTCTGTGTGAAAGCTACATTAGCGATACCAGTTGCTCGTCCGTCTCCTCGAGCACAGTTCTTTTCAGCGAATCGTTAGCCGTTCCCAGCGAAATCATTACCTCCTCTTCATGACCCATAACGCCGTGCTCAATGTCCCGTCATCAAAGCCCTGACCCACCAGTGCCGAACGCATCCTTAGCGCCCTCAGCACCCTCAAACGAAAACGCCCGATGTCTCCCCGCACCAAGCCCAGTCCGGGCATCCACCACATGCTCCGGCTGCACCCTCCGCGGCGGCTCTCTCGGCGGCTCCTCACCATTGTCGCTCGTAGGCGTCACCCCAGCGCTCGAGTCCACCCCATTATACAACATCTCCCTCCGCTGTATGGCCTCCTTCTCGCTCAGCTGGCGGCCATCCTTTTCTCTGACCGCAGGCATATCACCGGGCATCTCATAGATGGCGATGCTCTTCGAGTCGGCTTCGGTAATGTTTGAGAGAGGGGAGAGGAGGGTGTTGCTGCCAGAAGACATGTAGGTGCCTTCTCCGGCTGAAGAGGGGTGAGGAGAGGAGGCGTCGGTGCCATAGTGGGACGATGGGCTGCTGGGTGAACCGGGTGTACCCATACGGGAGTTTGGTGGCATGAGTAAGCCTTTACGGTCGGCATCGTGGTGGGTCATGCCGAAGGGGATTGGCTCAGAGCCTGCGAGCTCGGCTTTCGGAAAGACTGTGCCTGTGGCGGCGTCGCTGTGACCTGCGTCGCTATTGGTATCATTGTTGAGGGTCTTTTCGTCCATGGAGATGCGTTTCTGCTTCTTATTGCGACGGTGGCGCCAGAAGAGGAACGCAGCCAGAATCGCGAGGATCACAATGACGCCTACGACAATGCCAGCGATTGCGCCAGCGCCAATACCACCTCCTGATGACCCGGAGCCCGAGTTGGGCGAGGAGACGCTGTCACCGAACAGGGGCGACGTCCATGCAGTCGAGTTCTGAGTGACATTAGCTCCCGGAATAGCGACAAGGTTCATCTGCGCATCCTGGTTCCAGAGTGCTTGAGCCAGTTTGAATCGAGACACTTCATAGTCGACCGTAATGTAGGCTTCTTGCAAGAGCGTACGGCCTAGTACGTACTGAGTGTCATTGGCACCCCGCTTAAGTGGGAAGTAATATGAGTTGTTCTGCAGGCCACGGAATGGAGGCTGCGCAGTCAGATCGAATGCTGCGTACGGTAGTGTGATTGCAACAGTGTCTGCACTGGTGAAGCCTTGGCCGAAAGTAAAAGTCACATTGGCATTTCGCTGCAGTAAAGACGAGTGCAGGGTGTTGTTGACCAAATAAAGCTCCGTGACATTATCCCAGGTCAAGCCAAACTCGACTTCGAAAGCCTGACAAGCCTCAAGCGGTAGCCAGAGCTCGGGGATTGTTGAGTCGATGTAGGCGTAGACAGCATTAGGGAGCAATTGCGTTCCAGTCGGTGAGCTGGAGATTTGAGATGGCGTGGTGATCTGCTGGATGGCGACCATGATGTCGCGCTCGTTGTCCGGAGCGAAGGTGAAGACAACGTCGTTCGCAACGTACTTGCTGCTGTCATACCCGCCCAAAGTCAATGAAGCCAGTACGCCAGTGTAGCGATAGTGTGCTCCGGCTGTATAGCCAAAGGATACGCTAGGGATGAGTGACTGCTCCTTCAGCTGTGTCATGTAGCTGGTGGAGGGTTCGTTGAAGTCGCTGAAGTTTGTCGGCTTTGGGTTGATGCCGAAGACTCCCAGGTAGAAGTCCTCCACAGCAAGACCACCCACAGTGGCGTTGCGAAGCGTAGGACCACCTTCGCCTTGCCCTCCTAGCCCGACGCGATCGTAGCCGTACAGAGCATTGCCTTCGTAGTCGAGCTTGTCCTCAATCCACAGATCGTAGATGCCAACCCTCTCCCACGTACTGGAGGCATTGCTCTCGAACAACCAGCCGCGGTCTTCTGCGCATGCACTCTCGTCCGCCGCCGTGGAACAGCCCTGTGGGATAATAACCCATGTCTGATAGGAAGCGAACGAGATGTATGTGCGCACATATTGCTCCGGTGTGCCGACTCTGAGGGTAAAGGTTGACCATGTGCCATCGATGCCATCCCAGTTCTGGTCGGGTGTGAATGATATTGGAGCAGCGATTGTGGTGGTGCTGTCAGCACGGGCATCTAGTGCACTGCCATAGGCGTGGCGAGCGTTGATTGCCAGTGTGAAGCCGGCCAGCAGGAGCAGCGTTCGTAGTTGCGCGAGCATGTTGAAGTCTTGGGTGAGTGGATCGGACTTGATCGCTTAGGCACAGCAGGCCTGGCCGTCTGCGGTGTAGCTACATGTGTCACTGTTCTCCACCGCCACGGACTGGGAGTGAGACACGCAGGGACGGAGTGGTCGATGAGGTGATGGCGACGGTTACGATGCAGAATCCCCACGACCGTTGCGACACTCGTCTCGTCTTCGTCAGCATTCGTATCCCCACACTCTCGGCTCCCGTAGCTCCCGAGTCTATCTTGGCATGCTGCCAGGAAGGTGCGATGCCGATGCGATCACCCTTCGCTTGTCGCGGTCCGATTCCTTCACGCGAATGTGGGTAGACTTGCGCAATCAGCGTCCGATGTATGATCACCGCCAGACAAGGTTCTGCTGCAGCACACCAGCTGCATCGCAAAGGCAGGGGATAGAGCTTCAATCTACCGAATGGGCGGTACCCCGACGTGACATGCAGCCTCGGAAACTCTCTCGACCTCCACACCAATCACGTCCGCGCAGCATGCTGCTGTATTTGGCAAATCAGCCCACCACACCTCCTTTGAGTCTCGCCACTCGCCACCTGGGCTTTCTTGAGTTGATGCTGCACTGTGAATTCGCAAAGCGATAGTGCGGACAAACATGAGAAGACCGTTGGCTCTGGGTAACATGACGATTACTAGCAGTAGAGTGGAGCCACGGCGTGAGGACTCGACTCCGCCCAAAGCAAGGAGCGTGCGAGTAACGGCACGCACGTGTCAACGCGATCAGAGTTACAGACCCGGGCTTGTCTTTTGATAGGTGGCTTTGCCGCAATATATGTTGAAGTTACGGAATCGCGGATTGAGTGATCGATCAAATAACAAAGTGGGAATCGGAGTCACCCATTCAGAACTGCGAGAAAGAGCCTCTGCCGTACGGACTCGCCGCCACATCGCGGCCAGAGAAGCTGTGTGTTGTGCTGACCTGACACCAGCGGAAGGGAACCTCCCTGCATGTCGTGCAGTCGATCGGGACACCACATCGGCTCCCTGCCGCAAAGACTGTCCGGTAACTGTGATATCATGTAGCACAGCATCCCTTCCAAGACCCAATGGTGTCGTCGCTGGCTTGCTCGCTCGCTACACGGTGGTGCCTGTGCGATGAAAGCCGCGTGGTGTCTATTCGCGCTTCCATATCAGCATGCTGTATCTTAACATGATCGTGATCGACGAGCAATCGCGTGTCTTCTCAGCCACACGGCACAAATGCTCAACATACCCCTGCCTTTAGTTGGCAAAGTGCTCCATCAACCGAGCTTGCATCCATCCCGGCTCCGCATCACTTGGCGGGCTGCGTCGTGGCTTCGCCTCACCACCTCCAACACCCTTCTTCTCCGCTACCACACCATCCCATCTGTTCTTCCGCTGTACATTATCATCGCGTCTGTTGGGCACCTGGCACTCGCTTCAGGACTACAGCATACACGCACACACGCCATGGAGTGATCTGCTTTTGGAAGGACTGGACGTCACATCTAACATTCGCTTAGTCAATTCACAGTCATGGTTCGCCGTGGAGGTTGCGGCTCGATACTGGTCGTAGCTACCAGCATTCTGCTTGGCCAAGCAGAAGGTCAACGACACAAGCGACAAGGCTACTATGGTCAAGGCAACAGCACCAGTGCCATCCTGCCCACGCTCGTAACGGAGGCAGTCAGCGCTCTCGTTGAAAGCACGGTTACGATCACCTATGGCTTCGCACCAGATCCTACAACATCCTCGACATCATCGTCTTCACCTGCTGCAAAGCCAACAGTACCGGTCATTACGGTAATCAGCGCATCACTCGTGACCTCGACCACGCAGACTGCCACCACTTACGCCCCACCGCCTGTCGGACCAGGCACCGGCTCACGAAGCGGCTTAACGGCCAGTGCGGGCACTGCGTCGAGTACTTCCAACGTCACCTTCGTGTATGAGCCCACCACTGGTACCGCTGCCTCTGCCTCCATCACACAGTCGGCGAATGCAACATGTGGTGGTGCCACGCTCAACGTGCTCAATGCCAGTCTGGACTGGTGGTACACGCGGACTCTTGCTTACGTGGTCTCGACTCTGAGCATACAGTTCAGTCCCAATGAATCTCAGACGGGATGGACCTTACTTCCAGCGACTACCACCTTCGACCTTACCAGTGCGCTGGCGCAGGAGACATGCGTTCCCACTGATACGGCACTCAACACCATGTACAATCAGACCACGATCGGCTATGGCTGCTTCACAGTCCCAGTTCCAGTAGCAGCAGAGACTTCACTTGTCACTATTGATGCTGTCAAGACGATCAATGCTACTACTGGTACTGGCACCAATCTGCCAAATCTTATCACTGTACCGCCAACGCCGTCCATCACCATTCCAAGCTCCGCGGGAACGTTCTCCGCTGGTACACCTTTCGTGTACTTCAGCTCCTACGAGATCATGTCGAGCCGACCAACACAAGCCGCGAATGGTAGCTTTGAATGCGAAACAGTCACCAGAGCCTTCAAGATGAGCACACCCTTCAGCTTTGAGTACACAGGCGAAAGTGTGGACGGGCAGTTGCTGGTCGGCGAGGACGTCGTTGGTGACGTGAACCCCGCCTTTCTGGGTGTTGTCAACGCGCCGAACGGGGTCGTCGCGGGATCCTGGGTTGCTGCACCGACAGTGGTGATCGTCATACAAAAGACTGTTCAGGCACAGGCTGCATTGGCTGCACATACGCAGAGCTCACAGTCACAGCTACAGACCCCGAGCGCTACCTTGCCGTCTTTCTTGACACCTGTAGGGCCGACAGCGCAGCCTGTTACTATTGCGCCTTCCGCCCGTATTGAGTCCTCCCAGACGCAGCTTCAAGGTCCGACACCAACGACTGTCAGCAACCGTGGCAACATCCAAAGTGCACAGACCTTTGTTGCTCAGCTTGGTCATTCCGAGACCACGCTCCTGCTCCCAACTCCGACTGATGTTCGAAGCTTCACCACCACGATCAACGGCCAGGTCCTAACAGCTAGTGCTGTGGGCGACGGCGCCGCTGCGTCGCCCAATCAGGGTCCGAGTACAACCGTGAAGCCGTTCCGTGCACACGGGGAGTCCAGCGACATCATTCTGAATGTACCAGTGCCCGCCACGCAAACCGTGGTGACAGCCGTTGCCGATGGCAAGACATTCACTGCCACAGCAATGCAAGCGTTGCCAAGTCCTGGAGGCAATCAAGGGGGAGGCAATGGCAACGTTGGAATTGGAGGCATATTGTCTGCGATCTCAGCCGTCAACAAGCCTACTAACGCTCTTGAGGTCTTCAGCCAGGCGTTGGCAACGGCAAACCCGACCGTGCTTGCGATAATTGCTGGAATGGGAGGCGCTGGCTCAGGCGGCGCCGGGGGGTCAGGGAGCGGCTCTAGCAGCGGTGCTCAGCCGAATCGACTACCAGGTGCAGCGCCTGCGCAGGTCATCACCGTCGCAGGAGCTACAGTCACAGCTGCGCCTGACGGATCGTTCCAGGTGGATGGTCAAAAGTTGCAAGCTGGTGGTCCTGCTATCGTCGTCGATGGCACTACACTGTCCATGGGTCCTGGCGGGACTGCGTTGGTCGTCGACGGCTCGACGTCTGCCATTGCGGCGGCGGGGAACACGGCTGCCGCAGCCAGCATACCGCTGCTTACCGTTGGCGCGAAGACGATCACTGCGAATGCTGCGACGCAGTACTACGTCGCACCGGGTCAGACGCTGACTCCGGGTGGGTCTGTCGTGGTTGATGGCATAAGTATGAGCCTTGCTGCTGATGGCTCATACGTGGTGATGAACGGTCAGACGAAAGCTCTCTCGACTCCACATATCACCCCCGCACCAGCGATCACCGTCGGCGGCACAGTCTATACCCCCAACGCAGGCACGATCTACAATATCGGCGGTCAGATCCTAACCCCAGGCGGCGTGATCACAGTCTCGGGTACAACCATCTCCCTTGGCTCCTCCGCATCCTACGTCGTCATCAATGGCCAGACCACCACTCTCGCCGGCTCACCTGCACTCAACGCAAATGCAGCAGCCATCACCGCCCCACCGATGCTCACCGTCGACGGCCAGCCCTTTGCGCCAAACGCTGGCGGCTCCTACCTCATCTCTGGCCAGATCCTCACCCCAGGCGGTATCATCACCTTCTCCGGCCCCAACGGGCTTGAGACGGTCTCCCTGGACGTCTCCGGCACAGCACTCGTAGACATCATTTCGGGCATTACGACGACCTCTCTCATCGCCACAGCTGGTGGCGTTGCTGCCACAGCCGCCCCGGTACTGACGATCGGCGGACAAACGTTCACTGCCATCCAAGGCGGCGCAGCGAACCCGACCTACCTCATCGATGGGCAGACGCTCACAGCCGGCGAACAGGAGACAGTCACACTTGGAGGCCAGACCTACGTCATCAGCCTGAGCCCAATGGCAACTGTGCTCGTGATCGAGATGGTCGGCTCCGGCGGCGTTATCACGGCGACGAGTCTCGAGACGCTGTTCCCTGCTACCAATACGAGGGGCACGGTGTACATGACTGCTACGCTGCCTGGCGGGAGTGTGACTGGGACTGCAGCCTCGCAGACCGGTTCTGCGGGCGCCACTGGAGCGGACGCTGGACTTCAGAGTGGAAGCATTCCATTGAGCCTGCAGATTTCCGCAGTGATCATCGCGATATCGACGCTCGTGCTTGCTGTGGTACTCTAGTCAGCACCTGGTGTCTTACGAGCGACAGTCAGGGGAGAGGCATCTCAGTGCCATGTAATGAAGTCTACGAACACACATGATCTTTTCGCTAGGGATGGATGGATTGAGACATGCATGGCAAAAGGATACGGAAGGGCAAAAAATGTTGTTGATAGCGTTGGGCGTCAAAGGTCGAGGCTTGGGTAAGGTGTGCGCCAATGGGATCTGTTGCCATGTAGTGATGGTTTTATGGGAAGAGAAGCTCGACGTACGCAGAGGTCGATGACGGCGACCGTATAATATGTATCTTGATCACAATTCTATCGCAACCAAACGCCACAACCGCTTTTTCCACATGCTCGCCGTGGCTATGCACAATCATGCACCTCATGTCTCCATCGCTCGGAACGCAGCAGTTGAACGAGTCTCTCCCCACTATGGCATCACGCCTCAGCTTTCTGCCTCAGCGCCAGTTTCTCCGCCTCCTTCTCGGCTTTCTTCTCAGCCAGCTTCGCCGCCTTTCTCTCGCCTTTCGTGCCCCTCCCATCCTTCCCACCCTCTTTCGCCTCCCCATTCGCAGCACCCCCTTCCTCAACCGCAGACGCAGCAGGTTTTGTCGGGTTGGGACTGCCCTTGAACTCCAACTTCCTCGGCTGCATGAAACTCCGCATAATCTCGTTCGTGACACCCTCCCTCCGTTTCTGGAAATCCGCGACGAATGATTGGAGTTCGGCGATGCATTTTGCTTTCATCTCGCCCGTTAGCAGATCGCCAGAGCGGTAGCGTGTGGCGAGCGTCTCGAGCTCCTCGTCCGATTCAAGGAAGTAGGACAAGTACGTGTAAGCGACATCGACATCTGGATTCCCACCTAGCTCGCGCTGTTCTTCTGCCGTTTCCCGCCCTCCGGAGAAAGCATGGCTGTTGATCTTCTTCTTTATTTGATTGGGAGTGTCGCTCATGAAAATCGCCGAATTGGCATCTGAAGCACTCATCTTACCGCCCGCGCCTTGCAGCGCAGTGAGGAACTTGGATAATATGAGCGCGGTTTTGGGATGAGGGTCGGTCATTCTCTCGCAACGGTCGCGTAGAATGCGGAAGTAGGGTTCTTGGTCTATTGCGCAGGGGATGAGGGTCATGATCTTGCTGAGGGACTTGTGCCGCATCTTCGCCGCAGGATCCCAGGTTGGGTATCGACTATCTGGCAGACCGAAGAGTTCTGGATATGATGAAGGGAAGGCTGCAACGCATTGCTTCGCGCCGTAAGCGGGGAGCCCGATGTTATACTCCATCTTGAAGCCCATTGCGCCAAAGGACTGCGAGAGCGTGACCATGGACTCGAATTCAGAAACGTTGCGATAGAAGTGGCCACCTAGGTACTCGTAGTCTGTATAGATGAAGGTTTTCTTCGGATCGAAGCCGAGGGCTATGATGTCCTTGATATTCTCGTGCGCGAAGGCTATGAAGTCTTCCACTGTATTGCCTGGCTTCTGTCGGCCTTCGTTCTTGTTTCGCGTGTGGAGGTACTTTTCGTCGTCGGTCATCATTATTACTAGAGGCACGTCGAAGAGTTCTTGTAGCTCTTTCGTGAACAAGAACGGCACGGTATGCCCAAGATGCATACTCCCACTCGATGGTCCCCGACCAGTGTAAAGCATGAAGGTCCCATCCCGCTCGTAAGCATCAAGAATTTTGTCGAAGTCGCGGTGCGAGAAGAAGACGCCTCTTCGCATTAGCCGGTGGGCGGGTTTGCCTGTGACTTTCTCGAAGCGCGCGAGGTGTTCGGGAGTGAGGAGCTGGGTGCCGAATTCCTGTACGAGGCGGTCATAGTCTATTGCTACGGCGTTGCCATGCTCGTCTGTGCCGCCGGAGACGTTGTAGGGATCTATTGCTTGTGCCGCAGCGGCAATCTTTTGCGAGGCTATGGGAGGGACGCCGGGTTCTGAGGTGGCGGCGGAGGCCATGCTGAGCAGGTGCTGTGGGCGACGCGGACCTGGTAGTGCAATGCAATTGAGTTATGAGACTTATTGCGCAAGAAACTTTGATACTGGGAGCAACACTTTGAAGTCGCGTGAGTCAATGGCACACGGTCCCAATTTGACTCGCAGCGCGTGTCACTTTGGTGGGGTCCATGGCGGGGTGCCTCAGATGGAAAAGTAGATATACTCCCAGACCTTCTGCCTTTTCCATCAGCGATAGTGCAATGGCTTGACTAATGGGCGAATTGCAGAGCGACAGTCCAGCAGTCTCTAATGGGCGAGAGCAATCTCACGACATCGCTGGCCCAAAAATACATGGTAGCCGGCAGCATCGTCGTGCTCCCGATTTTCTCCCTTTGTCCACCTCCGAGGCCATCAGTCCGTTCGACGGTACAGTTGCCTCTGGCACCGTTTCGATCTGCACGCTCTAGCGCTTTCTCACTCGTATGGCTAGCAGCAACAGTTTAAATTGCTGTGGTACGGTCGATGAGTGCTTTGACACCACCCTCCCGCCAAGAAGAGCATGCCTCTGAACAACAGTAGTGTGTAGCAGTTCACAGCACACTATAGTACACCAATCGACTACTAAATGTTGTACTAAAGTGTAAAACGCTTCAGCGGCAATATCCCGCCGAGCAGACTGTCTTCAAACATATGGAAGGCCCAGGGTATAAGTGACAGGGGAAAAGAGACGGACGCCTCAGCGGAGAACAGATGAACCGCTAGTCCCTACATACACATCAGCCTCTTCTCAAAGCCTCCCCCTACCCAGCCCCCGAACAACAGCAACAAGAGCAATGAGCACCGCATACCTCAGCCCCGCTCCCTTGGTAGTCTTCTCGCCCAGCCCAAGAACCCACCAAACCCACCCGCCAGTCACCTTCCCATTCCGATCGAAGTTCGGCTTCTGCTCGCTCATCCCCTTGAACTTCTTGAACTTCGCATCAGTATAAGGCGGATACCTCACACTCAGCAGCCCCTCCATCCAGCCAGGTGTGGTAGTCACAGCTCGTCGATGCGAGAAGCACTCGAAGCTTGCGCGACCACGGTAAGAGCCCGTACCGCTGTCGCCCACGCCACCGAATTCAAGGGTAGGGATCGAAGCGTGGAAGAAGCCATCGTTGACCGAAGCGCCACCAGAACGGGTTTGGTTGAGGATTTTGTTTGTCTCGGCTTTTGTACCGAAGGGGTAGATGCCCAGGGGAGTGGCGTGGATCTCGTTCGCGGCTCGGATCGCGGCATCGAGGTCGTCGACTGGCAGGATTGGGATCAAGGGCCCAAAGGACTCGTCTGTGAGGAGAGGGTCGTCGTGGTCGTCAACTTGGACGACGGTGGTTTCGAAGAGGAGGGACGCTTGATCTGTCTTGCCGCCGAGCAGCACTTTGCCGCGCGTGGAGTCTAGCATCTTCTTAAGACGCAGCCACTGCCGCTCGTTGATAATCTTGCTGTAGTCAGAGTTGCCCTCTGCACCTTTGGGTTGAAATTCTTTCAGTGCAGCTTCGATTTGTAGCAGAAA
>JAVRRP010000485.1:0-17629 GCA_036872775.1 Oleoguttula sp. CCFEE 5521 | reverse complement strand
TGGCGAAAGACCTGTCAGGACGACCTTCCGCTGAAATTCTCCGTGAGAGATTTGCAGTTTGAGCAGATTTACACGCTCTGCAATGCTTGGGCTTCTGATCCGAGTCCTTGTACCGATCGGCTTCGTGCGAAAGTAGTCGCGCCAGGGATGCTGTCCTGCAATATCATCTTCAACGAGCCAGTCTTGCGGACTGACATCTCGTCGCAAGGCAGGCGCAACAGCCAGCAGCGCTACACGGTCATTGCCAAAACTGCAATTGCAGTGGAGCGGTGGTTCGCGTTCTGTCGCACCGAGAGCATCTCACCTCCTTACACCTTTGACCTGTCCATGTACGGTAACGACGAGAGTGCGCGGAAGGCGACCCGAACGTTTCTCAGCCTAGCTTTCGGCGCGGAGACGCACACAGACACGGGAGAGCTGTGAAGGCTGTATCTAGCAGCATCCGAGCCTGTAATTACTGTGGCTTGGGAATGACCTTGGGCTGCCGAGCAATGTGGCAGAGCGACCTGTGTCGGAGAAGTGGTATATCGTAGAGTAGTGCCAATTAATCATCTACGATCCAGCCAGCTGACCTCGTTGCCGCTTCCCACATTCGAGTTCTCCCACGGCTTGACTCTCGCTGAAGCGCTCTTCCCACTCGCTTGGCCTTCTAGTATCGTGTCCGGAATGTCCTTGATGCCAGGTATCGGCTTGCCCTCCGCGATCATATCGCAAATCTCGGCGAACGAGGCAGGCTTTGGCGCGTCTGCCATGCCGCCAGCTGGCTGACTGATGCTGTCACCGTTCGTCTGTGACGCTGTAGGTGCCACTTGAGCTGTATCATTCGTCTGCGCAGATGCGACATCCTCTCCCGATGCGCCCTCGCCAGCCAGCCAAGCTCTGTATGCGTCGAAGTCTACATGTGTGCCGTTTTTACGGGCAAAGTAGAAGCACTGTGCCCGTGCTGTCAGGTGTTCAGTCCGCGCTGGATCAGACGTAGAGCCCAAGATGGAGCTTAGACCGGATTGGAACTCAGCGTCGGCGTCCCATGGGTATGCAGAGATCTGGCGAAAAAGATGCTCCTCTTGCGAAACTTCTTCCTGCTGCGCTGCAGCCATGGTTATCTGGCCTTTGCGGTGTCAGTACAGCTCATAGTACCAAGGAAGGCATCGAGTAGCAGGGGTAGGAGTGAAGTCCGGATGGCCTCGCCTTGGCATTGCCGAGCACAGCTCAATACCAACATCAGACCGTGTCAACCTCACATTTACATCAAACACGTATTCCTCCCCTCCTCCGCCACCGTCACTATGTCTGAGTTCATCGGGTGAGCAATACTGCCTCCATTGACCTCTTTCCCAGTACTGACAATGCATAGCTCGCGCATCTCCCTCATCTCCAAATCCGACATCAAGTACATTGGCACCCTCCACGAGATCAACTCGGAGAACTCCACTGTCGCCCTCGAAAATGTCACATCTCATGGCACACAAGGTCGAAAAGGCAATCCGGCAGAAGAGATCGCCGGGTCCGACCAAATCTACGAATACATCGTCTTCCGTGGGAGCGATGTGAAAGAGCTGCAGATTGTCGAGGCACCGCAGGCGCAGGAGAACCAACGGCCAGTGCCTAATGATCCTGCAATCATGGGGGTGAGTTGTGCAATTTCTCTTGCTTCCACCAATTGCCTATATGATGAAGAATTACTTGGATAAATTGTCTTTCCGAGAGCGCAAAAATTATGCGGATTGTTTCCTTGTTGCCTTCCTTCTGATATGGCCTTACCATGATACTCGTCTTGCAAGCGCTGAGTGAGCACTGCTGACCAACACACACAGTCAACGCGGCCGCCAGGAATGCAACAACAACCACCACAGTCATTTCAGCAGCCACCTCCACAGCAGTTCCGACAGCAGCCACCTCCCCAACAACCCTACGGCTACCCACCAGGACCACCTCCAAACCAATTCCAACAGCAACCTCGCTTTCAGGGGCCGGGAGGTCCACACGGCTTCCCAGGTAGTCCAGGCGCCGTACCTGGCTACGGCATGCCGTATGGCGGTCCGCCTGGTTATGGGCCACCTCCACCTGGCTACGGTCCTCCACCCGGGCATGGCTTTCCCCAGCACCCGCAGGGCTTCCCTCCACCACAACAGAACATGCCACCACAGTCGCAGAATCAGCAAAGACCACCGACTGCGTCTGCTCAGGCTCCTCCTGGCATGAACGGGAGCGGCAGTGGCAGTAAGCAAGGCACGCCACAACCTCCTGCCAAGCCTGCGAGCCAGCCTCCACCACCACAACAACCTCCACAAACTCAGGCCAGGCAAGCTCCACCAGCCGCACCTGCTGCGAGCGCCACAAAGCTAGGCCCTCCTCCACCAGTCGAGTCGAAACCCTCCGCTGCGGCCGCGACTGCGCCGTCAGCTGCATCACAAGCGACGCCACCGGCTCCACAAGTCGCCAAGAAGCCACAAAACACTCGCGTGGCTGTCCCTCGACCATCACCTCACCCTGCAACAAGAAGTGTGATCCCTCCCGCAGCTCCTGTACAAGCACCGCCCGCACAACCTCAGTCCTACGTCGACGCTACATCAGCAGCCACAGCAGCCGTCGCAGCCGCGATGGCGAAACTCGGCCAATCCTCGAACAACGCGTCGCAGGCCAGACCTGCTCAGCACACCGCCCCTAGCAACGGTCTCGACAATCTCACCCAACAAGTCGACCGGATGCGGGTTCAAGATCGTGGACGTGGCGGACGAGCGCCTCGCGGCAGCCGAGGTGGCGTTCCTCGAGGTGGAGCCCGAGGCGTCGAAGTCCCGAAAGAAGACTACGACTTCGCCAGTGCAAATGCCAAATTCAACAAGACTGACGTCGTGAAGGAAGCCATCGCTTCTGGCTCCCCAATCACCAGCCCACACGGCGAGTCTGCGGATCCGCTTGCTGGGAACGGTATCGGCAATGGAGTGACGCAAGAGTCTGACGATGTCATCATTCCGGCGAAGGAGGTCAAGGGCTACGATAAGAAGACTTCGTTCTTCGACAACATCAGCTCGGATCTCAAGGAGCGGGAAGCGAGCCGAGGTGGCTTTGATGGCCGAGCTATGCGAACGCAAGAGCGCAGTCGGAACCTGGAGACTTTTGGCGCCGTCGGTGTTGATGGTGGCTACCGTGGCAGAGGTAGAGGCCGAGGCACGGGCTACCGTGGTGGTCGTGGGCGGGGTGCTGAAGGCAGAGGGGGTCCAGAGAGGGGTTTCGGGATCAACGGAAGGGGTGGAAGGGGAAGAGGTCAACAGGCTGGCGAGGCTGGCGTGGCGTAGGATGTCATGCGACGTCATGGGTTCAGGGACTACTCGCGTCTGCCATAAGGAGCGGACAATGGACGGGGTGTATACGAATTGAGGGCCTGTGTGTGAACAGTGGTACCAAGGCATTGGATCACGAGATGAAGCGCTGTAGCAGACGGTATGTAATATCAAGGGACACCTGTTACACACAGCTCGCCACGTTGCGAAGCATGTCGAATAAGATGGCCACTCACAAATCATATCAATAATCGGTGCGGTTTTCGAACTTTCGCCTAGGTGGAAAGCCGGGAACGCTTCTATGCTTGCGTCTGCAAGAGTACGATCGATGCGGTGCGTCCACCATGTCCAGCTAATGTCTTTCTTGGACTCTAGCCTCTCATGGACGCGGTAATCCACCAGTGTACTACTGCGACTGAGAACAATGGAGTGCTGTGGAGAGTCAATTGTTTCAGAGAGGCGGAGAAGTGTCGCGAGAAGAACAGTCAGCCTTAGCACGTTCCTGAAGCCGCCGCCGTCCTGTCTCTCACCGATGCAACAAGCGAGACACCGTTTTGTTGATGCTCCCTATCTCTGACGAGCGCGATCTTTCGCGAACATGAGGGTATCTAATGGATCTCTACCCAGATCTCCGCCCTGCGGATGCTGAGGAGTCTCAGCTCGTCAGCATGATCACATCCGACAATGGTCCTCGCGACACGTTCTTTGGCAACATCGCCATTCGTAGCAAGGAAGGTGTACCACTGAGCACCACAGTCTGGGACAAGCTGACACCCGAATTGCGATACTACATCTACGACCTCGTTCTCGGTGATGCTGCGAAAGTACTCGTGCACGCTCAGCCAGTTCTCCACGGCATATTTAACACAGCCAACCCAGTTGAGAGCCATCTCAGCTCACCCACCACGCTCATGGGCGTCAGCCGCTGGTTTCGCGCTGATGTGCTAGCCGATGCTGTTCATCACCTGCATACGACTGAGCGTCGTAGAGAGATCCTCATCCATGTACCAGACCTGGACTTAAGAGGTGCTAAGGTGTATTGCCAGCAAGTGCCCATGAGCGAGATTCAGCGCATGAGGAGCGCTATACCGGATATCAAGAGCGCAGAGATTCGTCTCAGCTTCAGCACTAATCTCATCGGCAGTGACTACGCCGCCATCGACTTCACCAAGCTAGATACGTGGCTCGCCTACCGCGACGCTCTTGCAGTCTCGGCCAGGGTTCCCCTGAGATACCGCACCCACTGCATCGGCACCCTTACCTACAACCCTCAACTCCCTCCCTTCGACGGTCGGCCATTCGACCGCCCGGAAATACGTATGATGGACACACTAGGCAACGCGATCAGGGGCTACGGACTTCTCGAGCTGGCTACCAGGACCAAAGATCACGATGTCATGCACTTCAAGGGAGGTATCAGCACATTCGTGCAGAGCGTATGGTGGGCTGCTGATCCAAAGGGCATAGCTGAACGCGAGAGAGGGCTCAGGGAATGGAGGAGAAACGGGAGCTGGTTGCCTGGTGGGAAGGTAGGGCCGCACCAGGCGCTAGGCTGGGAGAAGTATGTGTGAGCGTTCGAAGTACGCCCATTCCGCATCTTGTCGAAATGTCGAGTATTGGTACTTAGCAGGGGATTGTGCATTCAACAAAGAGGAAGTGCAATGTAAGTGCGTTTCGTTCCTTCCCAATGCGGTGCCTCAGTGACTTTACCGATGGGTGGGTGGTTTCCTTTGTTGGCCTGTTCTTGTACAAGGACTACACCTGACCAATCTTCTGCCGATAATCGCTAACAGCATCGCTGGAACCGCGACACGCGCTGTCTTGGACCAGTCTCGTTACGATGGCTGCACCAGGTCCCATGACCCTCGAACAGCATCTTGACATCGCTTATCCCAACACTACTGCGCAAGATCGTGCGCAGGACATGATGCTACAGATCGTGCCAACGGGAAACCCAAACGAGATCATCTACGGCAATGTCTATAGCTTCGCTGGCAGGACTGTAGTGCTTAGTCCGGCGTGGCGCTGGAGCGACGGCCACCACTGGGCGTCTCACGACATTCTACACGAAGACATCGAGGACGTCTTACCAGGCGCACCTCCATCGCGTACCAATCTTTGGCAGTCACTTCCTCCGGAACTCAAGCAGCTGATCTTGCAAGATCCTCTCGGCCCGCTTGATGGTGATCGAAGACTAGTCGTCCACAGTCAGCCGGTGATGTATGGCTCTGCGTCTGACGATGTCGGAAACGCAGTAGACGCACACATCGGCCACAGATCCGACCTCGCTGAAGTGAGCAGAGGCTTCCGCACCGATGTCTTTGCTGCGGCTATATCGTTATGGCGCTCTACTCCCACCGTGCCTCAAATCCGTTGTCATGTCCTGGACCTCGACTTCACCGGTGCTCAAGCCTTGTGCGCTCAGTTCAAGCCTGCGCAAATCATGCGAATCAACAGTCTAATCCTGCCGGACCAGATCCCAGTGATACGCCTCACCTTCAGTCCCGAGTTCTCCCAGGACCCGGACACCTCTCCGCTCGACGACTGGCTTGCGTTTCGAGCTTCGCAGCCAGCTGCCAGTACGGTGCCGGTCAAGTACGAGATCGAATGCATAGACTCGTTGCCATGGGATATCCGGTCACTGCTTGCTGCGGGTGCACTCCTACCAAAGGCGGAGCTTGAGCAGATGGCGAAAGTGCTGAATGCGATGAACGATTACGACCTGCTGAACATGGGAAGCAAGGTCCTAGGCGACGACGTCATCGAGATCAAGCGGGCTATGTCGAAGTTCAGTATCAGAATGTGGCACAACACAGAGCCAGAGCGGCTGAGAGTCTGGAGGTTTCAGCGTAATCGGTGGAGGAAGGGTGGGTCTTGGCTTCCAGCAAGTAGAGGCAGGAAACATCGGGCACATGATTGGCAGTGAGTGTAGTACTCGATTAAGCCTCCGATTCTACGGTCTCCAAAAGCGCAATACGATGAAGTATGGAGTATTTGTAAGTAATGAATTATTGTGTTGTAACGATAACCTACACTGGCGTCGGATCAACATGATTGAAGTCAATAGCAAACTTCTGCGGATGCGTCAGGCTGTTCTGGTTCAACTCCACGGTAGGGACCCCGAGCAAGCGAGGTGCAGTGCGTCTCGGCTGCGCCGGCAGCCTGAGGAAGTAGAAGCCATGGCAAGCCATACACTGGAGCACCTGCTCAGTCCCAGGCACCACAGTGATGTCGCCGCAGCGACACATTCTCTTCGGCTGTTCTCGAGGCTGCTGTCGTGCGGCAAACCGAGGTGATCGCCGCAGCGCAGCTGGACCTGGCGGAATCGGCTCTGTAGCGTACTCCCTCGCCTCGCGCCTCGCTGTGGTCGCGAGATGTCGAGTCCCGTCCGGCGCTAAGGCGATACTGCGCAGAAAGATTTTAGTGCGTTTGACGCCTTCTTCAAGAGTCTTGCGCTTGCCATTCGGCGTCGCATCACGCCCGTGACCAAGCCGTGTTGCCGCAACCTCTGCGGCCGGTCGCTTCGCTCTGGAGACCAATTGAGGCGGCATGTGCATACCAGAGTACTTGGGCGTCGCTAGTTTCCACCTTCGACGCAAGTGGTCCCGACAATACCTTTCGCGCTTACGGCGAGGCGGTCCTAGAAGGTGGGATAGGCAAGTGCAGGTTGAGCGTGCCAGGTTTCTCATCAGATGCTCTTTGGGCATGACCCCAGGGAATACCGTACCCAGCGTTCCCATGTAGCGATGCTGTAGTAGCTGCTCACGAATCTCGCACTTCCGGCACATGCGAGTCAAGAATGTCTTCTGTCGATTTGTCTCCAGAGGCGGTGGAATGCCTTGAATGAGTTGAGTGTTTGTTACAACATGTGGCGAGTGTCGTTCGGCGAGCTCGCAGTAGAGGCAGATGTCGTGCCATGTGCTGGTGGCTGGACGCCCATTGTGGTCATGGGGCAGAGGGTCTGTGGCTACGCATCGTTGTACAGTATACACACGACCTGCGCGTGGAGGGACCTCCGTATTCAGAAAGGATGAGCAAAGATTGTTGTAGACGTTGTGCAGCTGTCGTTCGTTACAGAGAGGACCGACTCCGGTTGCAGACGGCGCTTCCCAAGCCATGACAGTTTCCGATGCAGCAGATCGATGATGACAGGCACCTTACCGATGGGTCTGCGCATGTGGGAGGGAGGATTCGCATGATGGCCATGTCGGAGATACTGCTTTTCGTGATCAAGGACCGCATCCGGTGTTACTTGCACAAAGGAAAGTGTTGCTCTGACAGGACACAATGAATATCATGATGCAGTACTGTACCTCATTGTCTGAATTCCACCCACCGTTACTCTGCATATATCTACCCCATTGACACTCGACGATAGCCGGTGCACTCGGTCATGGTCTGCGTGGATGTAGGGGTTTAGCCTGGGAAATTCAAGCATTCGCATTCTTTCCGCTCCATCTCTCGTGAATCACTCGCCATGCTCTGCTTCAGTGCTAACACTCTCGTCCTCCACCTTGATAGATCTGCCCTCGTCTTCATCAGTCTTCACTTCAACATTATGCTCCTGCAACTCCTGCTCCATCCGATCAGCACTCTGCTGCAAGTCCCACTCGCTGACATGCACATCCTGATCCTCACTGCCACCACGGTCTACAGCGCCCGTCACACCACGTCTTTCCGCAAATTGTTCGTTGCTGTTGCTCGGGAACGCTGGGAAAGGCAGTGGAGCCATACCAGGCATACCATGCCCTTGACAGTTTTCCATAAGCACCTCATGCCACTCATGCAAGTACTTCTGCACAGCAGGCGTCATCGTCTCGATCGGTGGACCGCTCTCGTATAGCTGATGCTTGTTCTCCACGTGGCGAAACGTCCACCAGAAAGACATTGGATCATCGCACGGGTCCACGGTCTTGTAGCTCTCCGGATCGTTTTGCACGTATAACGGCTTGTTGAACGCAGATGTGGCGTTGATGAGAGCGTCGAGGTCGGGTGGTAGCCTGAGTCGATCGGCCCAGTCTATGTCGTTGAGGGCTGTATTGAGCGTGAGGACATCTTTGAGGCCGTCTACAGGGTCGAGTGTCTTGGTGCAGTCGCCCACTTGGCAGATACGCCAGGTAAAAGTACCGGCCGCGAAGACTGGGAGCTGAGCTTTGTTGTCGAGAAAGGTTCGCAGTGTAGCCAAGTCCAAGGCAGTGCGTATGAAGGGCTTCGTAAATGTGAGACTGATGCAAACCCGATGCTGGATCATAGTCTGTTGGAGAAGCGCAGTGATGTGAGTGAAGTCGAGGTCGACTACATGGACTTCGATACGTGTCGCAACTTGAGTCTTGCAAAAGTTTGTGACAAAGTGGTCAAGGTACTCGATTCGATATTGTTTGTTGACTCCGCAGAGACCGACAAGGGGACTGAGGTGCGAGGTGAAGAGCACAGCTGGCGAGGAATCCGATCCGAATACTGGCTGGGCGTGCACATACACTGTCGCATCTGTCGCGCGACAATTCGCGTAGACTAGGTCTCGCAGCTCCCGTGAGAGTTTGTCAAAGTGGGGAATGGTATTCGCCGGTGTAGGGAATGCTTCCATGGTGACCGTGAGCGGCCGAGTTCGAGTGATTGTGGGTCGGAATAATGTTGTTGTGAGTACAAGAGTCAGCTGAACAGGATCATGCAGTTGCGCTAGTAGTGAAGCGGGAATCCCCGAGAGGCAAGAGCGATCGAGGGAACGGTCGGGTTCTCACCCTCGACGGAAAGTTGACTCTTGTTCGACACGCATCGCGACTTCGGCAGCAAGGTAAGTGTCGGTAAAGGCAGGATGGCATCGTGCGCGAGTGTCATGCAGAGCATCTGGAATTAGATGCGTGGTAGATTCGCTGCACGGTGGAAGGCAAACATGGCAGCGTGAGTGAGAGAGTTTGGGATGTGGTAATTCGCCGGGACGCCGGGCAGTATGAACGGTGGCCAGGCGGCGGGCGGCGCGGTCCCTGCTACCACGGCCCATCTTGCGAGTATCCTGTTCCCCTCACAGGCCATGCACTGCAGGACTGTCTCCATGCCTGGAGTTACAGTGTCATCTCCACATCGACAAGCTCGGCTCTGCATGTACAAGTTCCGCGTGAGTCCATTGCGTTGGACTGGCGACTGCATTGGGTGGAGCATGTCACGAGCGGCTATGGTACGCTTCGTGGCTAGGTGAGTCAGACGAGTGGCGGGATCCATGGTGATGGAGCGAAGGAACTTTTTCGCATTTCTTACATTACCAATCAGTCTCCCTCTCGCAGCCTTCCAGTCTTGTTCCAGATGGTCGCTGCATGCTCTCCCGTTCGACGGTCCGAGCAGAGGAGTACAACAAGTGCAAGTATCCCGAGGCCAGTCATACATCTGTGCTTGCACTGCTGCGGGAGGCGCCGGAGGCGGTGGACCGTGCCCAGTATTTACAGCTCCCGAAAGCCATCTTTCGCGGATCCGCTCTCGTATTTCACAGACCGAGCACAGTCGGGTCATGAAAAACTTGGCATCCGGCGGCTCCCACAAAGGTAGCAAAGGGACAGGAAAAGCGAGTCCAGGCGGTGCCAGCACTCGCAGCATCTTGAGATCGTTGACGACGTATGGGCGGAGGTGATTGCGTTCCTCACAGTACTTGCAAATCAGGTAGCCCGGCGGCACTGGTGTCAGAGGATGCCCTGCGGTATGTGAGCATCCAACTGCAGCATATCGAGTGAGAGCAACGCCCATGGGCAGCGGAACGGGATGATTCGTGAGACTTGAGCAAGCACCGATGACAAAGCCGGGGTGTGTGTTCCTCTGGTCACAGTTTACTGACGGCCCTGTGACCGCTGGGGCGTGGTAAATTGCCATGCTCGTTGAGTACCAGCGAGCAGCTGTAATCGACTGAAGCTGGAGTGTAACGCGCGCCCAGCACTAAGAAGCCGTGTTCAGAGGGTCGATGCAAGACAAAGCTGCTACTCCGCCCCTTGGTGGACGCATGCAGGATTCTAACAAAGAAGTCCGGGCGAGCAGATGCCCAGTCACCTCTCGCCCGGCGAACCCTCGCCATTCGAGCTAGCATGCGAGAATCCAACTGTGGAGAGAGCGTGGACCTAATTGGATTTGTGTGGTGGCATCAGAGTCTCTGGCCTCGTAAACTGGGAAACGCGGCGTCCGTAGTGGAGGGGTCCGAACAAGGGCGTCTCTTCGATCCAGTGAGGAGCTTGCACATCGCTGCTCATCGTCCGAACAATCCCCACAAGCTCCCACCAGCACCACCTTGCCCTTGCCTCGCAGCCTCCGTCTCGATCCAGCGCACCAGAAACTCCCTGCTCTTCAGATCACCCAGCTTGCTGACCTTCGTCTCGATTTGCGGCTCCTGCCGATCAAAGGCCAGCAGCGTCGGAATCGAGTTGATCATATATCGCATGCCAATGCCACCAACGCCGCCCAAACCTGGACTGTCCATCTCGACCTCGGCAAATGCAACGCCGCCTTGCTGTTCACCAATGCCGTCCCTCTCAATGAGCTCTTTCAGCAGTGGTGAGACGACTTTGCATGAGCTGCACCAGTTCGCCATCCAGAAAGTAAGCAGGGGCGTGCGACTGCTGGCGGACATGAGGAGCAGCGTCTGGAGCTCATCCTCATTGCGGATGGTGCTGGGATAGATGCGGTTCTTGGCCAGAGGTCTACGCGTAGTGCTGAATTGGCGGGAGGTGAGATCAACCCTTAGCGTGCGCAGTGCCCGTAGCGACATTATGGAGTACTCGATGTAATGTCGCGACACAAAGCGACGGGCCCTTAGTCCAAGGTTGTAGTCCAAGGTTGTTAGATGTCCCGGCCCCGAGATTTGCCGAATGCGGATTGTGTAGCCGACTATATGGGAGACCGTTTGCTACCTCACGTCATCTCAACCAGACTTTCCCACTAGGCTGTCGTTTACTAGGGGCGGGAAGAGACATCGCCGTCGTCTGCGATGTTGTCCTTAAGCGCATCGATGAGGCCTGAAGTCTCAATTGCCTGACTTCATCGCTCGCACAGGGACTCGTTGCTGGCACATTCCTGTCAATACCTGAGGCGTTAGTCGCAGCCATCATGAGTGATTCCATTCCTCGTCTACCACCTGAGCTACTCTGCCACATCATACAGCACATCACCGATCCATGTTATCTCGCGCAAGTATGCTTGACCAGCAGAGACCTCTATCGCGCAGCAACGCCGGCTCTTTACCGCGACATTACTATCGACGTTCGCGCGTTGCTGAATGCCGGCACTATACACTCCCTGCTCACAAACAGTAGCTTGAAGCACACTCGCATACTGAGATGCCTCTCGGCTTGTGACAGCTTTGGTAGTGCCCCCGACCGTGCCTTAGTATGTCATGCCATCCGACACATCGTCTGCAATATACCGCGAAGTCGCTTACAAGAGCTGTAGTGAGTGACAAAGGCTGTCATATTGTGTGGATGAGCACGTTTGACACATGTTGCAGTATCTCCTCCGACATTCGAGTTGACAACGCTACCCTGATATGCATTCTTTCCTGGCAGTCGACACTCCAGACTTTGGATGCCAGGCTCGACAGCCCACTCCCAGCAGGCGACTACTTACATTGTCTACAAAGGCTATACCTCCCATACTACCCCAACGTATGTCGCCACGACATGATGCGGTCCACCAAAGCATTACAATACGCACCTCAACTGCAGCACTTGAGTGTGGGTGACGCGGATAACGAGGCAGCCGGAGGCGCCGAACCGCTATTCATGTTTGACTGGTCACCGCCGAGACTGTTCAAATCGCTACAACTCATTTCTACTGGCTATCCCAGCATCTCAAGTCGGCTTCAGTGGCCATTTGATTTCACGAAGCTGGAGCATCTTGCCTTCCACCAGTGCTACGGCATGTCGGAAATGCTTTCGTCGCTCTGCGACTTGTATGAATCCACGCCTTCAAATCTGCGGTCTTTCTCGTTCATCAGTGGGGACGGCGCTCGATCTCCTTGTATCTCACTCTTGGGACGGCTTGCCCACGCCAGCCCCCAGCTGCTGAGTCTGGACGTCATCTACCATCGTGACTGGCATGACGAGCGCTGGTCTATGCACCTATTGCTCGATCGGCCAAGCGTATTGACGAATCTGACCTTGCTCCCTGGGACGTACAAGGTACTTCCGGTAGTTCTCGAGGACCTGTCACTGATCAGCCATCATCATCGAGACCTACGAGAGCTGACTATCAGCATTCCGATATCGAACTTACCCTCACTGGGCACGATTCCCGACTTCGATCAACTGACACCATATATCAACACCATTGTCGCATTGGCAAAGCTTGATACTGTCACTTTGGTGAATATGCCAGTCGCAAGCGGCGATATATACCCGAAGGGCTTCGGCAGCAGTGACGAAGGCGACGAATATACTGAAGCCCCACTACCATGGGGCGTAGTCTACTTTGTAGAAGAGGACACCGCTTGGTACTACATGGCATTACTGGACGATTGGGTGCGTGCGCTCGCCAACCACGTCAACTGCAGACGTCTGGGACTTGAGTTGCCGCCACTCCGAACGCTGTCGATTGGCTCAAAGCACAGTGATTCCTGGGCGAACGATGAAGTGGGCAATGTCATCAATGTGGGTCCAGCGACTTATGCGATCACGCCGTGTCGTACGCCATCTCGCAGCTCGGTTGCGGAAGCGGATGCAATGCTCATGATAGACCCTGGGGTATCGTATTGCCAGGTCACGAGGACTTCGAGCACAGTGAAAAGACTCATCAGTATGTGAGGGACTCTGCTTGAATTAGTGTGGCGCTTATAGAGCCCTTTACGGGCGTCCGTACCTAATGAATGAGTCCACCCCATTGAATCATCGTTGCGACCTAGCGATAATCATGATTGGCGCCCTTGTGAACTGTAGCAGGCACTCAATTTCCAGGTTACTATCGACTCAATCAGAACAGCACGGACCGTGATCAATTGAGCGTCAGTGTCGTCGACTCCACCTCGCTTTGAAGCATTCGAAAAGACGCACCACTTCGGCCAAGGCAACCGTTCCTCTCGGACGTTACCTTGACATGAGATGTGGTCTTCTCCAGGCCTACTTCTCGAAGGGGATGGTTGGCTCAGCTTCGCTCCTGCGCATACCAGGAGCGCCGTTCACGATGATGCAGACAGAAAAGTCCGTGGAAGCTGGGGAGTCAAACACCAAAGATTTGGAGTGCGTATGTTGATAGAGCTTGCACGATTGCAGTCTCTGACCGAAATAGCGTTGTAGTGCTCTGCGGATACGGCCAGTGATGTTGACATCCCAGTCATGAGGAGAAGTGAAGTAGTTCTTGGTATCAGGAGCTGTTCATGCTGGAAAATTAGTCCACGCTACAGTGTCCGTCATATCAGGATATCTCTACCACCTTACCTAAGCGATTCGTTGATATCATCATGCTAGCATAGTACACTGGTAAATGCCTGCCATCCCCTACGCATCTGCAGGTATCCGTTGCACGTCTGCTCACCGCTACAGCTCGAAGGCCACTGTCTATATACTGCAATCGTCCGACAGGTCGGTCAGGGAAGTTACTTGCTCCAATGTGGCAAGCCTGCGCGGCTTATGGCCCTGCGACCTGGAATTCAACTTGCGACGTGGTAGTCCCGGTCTGATCAGCCGTGGCTTCTTCCCTTTTGCCGACACGGGAAAGCGTTGACCTGGGTTCGAATCTTCCCGTGTGGGATCTTCCGTACCTGTCTTTCGGTATCACACACTGCTTCGTGCCGAATTCTGGATTTGCTGGGTTGAGAGAAGGTCTGACGCGACTAGATACTACTCCAGCTCGTCCTCGCCTCAAACCAGATTGAGGCAACATCGCAGCTTAACAAACGCTTGCCGATCCATGATGCGTCCACGTTGACTTCACGGAATTCATAGTGCGTTCTATCCCCTCAGGAAGCATAGCTGTGTTATACACTCGCCCCAGTGAGATGCTGTGCTCCGTCCTCCGGGGCGAGTACGGGTCGCACCAGTTCGTCTGCTTCCATCGCACGCTACACCTCGTACATGGGTCGTGGGCTCCAACGCATTGGTGCTAGGGAAGTCAGCTACTATCAGGGCAGCCGATGATGGCTAGGGGACTAAAAGAGCGGTCTGATCAGCTTGGCGCTGCTTCCCTTTTGGTGCGGTCAAAGGATCAGATCTGCTTTGATCTGAGTTCGAGCAACGATGTAACGAGTGTAGGGCTATTGTGACGGCGCGGAGGTAACATGGACTTTCGCAATAGCCGCAGAAGTGCTCTATGCTAGTGGAATCCTCCTTCGAGACAAGGGCATCTTCCAGGGTGCTGACGGACGCTAGGCGAGATTGTGACTCGTACTTCGGGTTCCTAATGATTGAAGCTCAAGATGCATAGCATACCAGCCGGCCACTCATGGAATTCGACAGACGTCGAGTTGTTGTCGTTGTGATCTTTGAGTCCACCGTAGTCGTGCCCATTGCTCAATCTATCGCTGCACGCACCCGGGAAAAAAGGCGGCAGGTCGGATGGTGCAGGATGCTGGTATATGAACATAAGAAGCGCACAACGCTGCAGGGAAGTAGCTAGCCAACAGTGATAAGGTGCCAGCAATGTCATCTCTTCCCTTTTGCTAGTGCTCGTGGTATCGTAGGTCCTGCGTTCGCATGCAGCAAGTGCTGGAAGCCGCAGAGGGTCCCTCCATTGGCCGGGCATAATGCCTTTGGCCATGATTAGATGATCATCGGCCGAAGTCCACCATCTTCATGAGTATGTTATGTATGGAGCTGCTTCGACCACTCTTAGTCAGATCAGTGTAATGGTCGCAAGGAAGTGAGAAGGACAATGGGCGATGGGATAGCTCTATAGATAAATTCTAGCAAATGCTTGTGAGTGCTTGACATTGCTTATCTGGAGTAGGCGTTCGGATCATTAGGGTTCAATTTACAGATGGCCCAACGCCGATGGATGCACGGCATCACGAGCAATTGCGCGGCATCACGTCAGCTTGCATGACGAGCTGCGATTGCTGCCAGCTTCAGACCTCGCCAAACCAAGGCATCACTACCGAATTGCATTGGCGAGATCATCTACCTAAGTGAAAACAAATGTGTGCTGGCGAACCGCGCTGTCATTCCCTGTGATCTACAAACTTTCAGTTTCCACGGTATCGTCCTCCGCCAACCGTCACCAATCCGAGATCATCATGGCGTCTCAACCGAACGACACCCTCGACGGCAGCATGCTCTCCTCCATCACACCTGCGACCCCCGCCGGTAAACCCCTTCCAGAAGACCATTTCTCAGCCGCAGCAACAACCCTCGACAGCCTTACGACCCAAGCTGGCGACCACCCCACCCCTCCCAAAGCTCATTTGCACATCCCCGGCCACCACGACACAGCTCACTCCCTCTTCCGTAGCGTCTTCCCCTACGACTCCCTCACTAACTTTGAGGCTGAGTGGCATCTCGGAAACTATGTCATCGACCGCGCCACAGGCGAGAAGTCCTTCGAGCCCATGAGCGTGTATGTCCGTCTGGGCATGCATCTGCTCTACTACGGCTCCGTGCAGGCCAAAGCGCTGCAATCGCACCAGACTCAGGCGTTGCTGAAAGCTCAGAGCGAGAAGATGGGCGCGCAGTATGATTCGCCTGAGTCGGTGGCGCATATTCAGCCTTTCATTGAGAGTTTTGAGTTGCAGGGGAGTTTGGGCGAGATGGTGGAGCCGGATCCGACAAAGTATCCGACTTTCAATGCTTTCTTCGCGAGGGAGATCAAGACTTCTGCGAGGCCTGTTGCCGAGCCCGAGAACGCTCTCGCCATCTCAAGTCCAGCGGATTGCCGTCTTACTGCCTTTCCTACTACAGACGCAGCAACGAGGTACTGGATCAAAGGCTTCGGCTTCACCATGGCTCGTCTGCTGGGCTCCGAGACCCTGGCTACTACCTTTGCGCAAGGCAGCATGGTCATCGCCCGCCTTGCACCACAAGACTACCACCGCTGGCACGCCCCAATCTCCGGCCACGTCGAGTCCATCACCGAGATCCCCGGCACGTACTACACAGTCAACCCGCAAGCTATCAACGAAGCGGGAACACTGGATGTCTTCTGCGAGAATCGCCGATCAGTGATGCTCGTACGCCCGACCTCAAACCCGACCTCGCTTGTAGCGATCATTGCTGTGGGCGCGATGTTGGTGGGCAGCATCAAGTACAATCCTGGTATAGCTCCGGGTTCTGAGATCCAGAGAGGGCAATGTCTGGGTGCGTTTTACTATGGTGGCAGCACGGTCATTACCCTGTTCCCGCCCGGAGCGGCTGTGCTGGACGAGGATCTGGTGGCGAACTCTACGGTGGATGAGGCAGATACGGCGAAGAACTGTGAGACGTATGTGAAGGTCGGGTGGAGGGTCGGACAGGCAGTCGTGCAAGGTGCTACTGTGTCTTGAGGCTTGAGACGGCCAAAAAAGATTATGCTCGAATGGTAAGGTTCACAATAGGCTGCACGCAAGAGCGGGGGCGGTTCCTTGACGAAGGAAAAATGCCACGAGCAGGTGTCTTACCGATCTAGTCAAACCACCGACACGGTCGCTGACGTGTGCCTTGTGGCGTGCAGGCATCGCTGAGCCATGCGACTGTATCTGTATACTCACTACCTATGAACACTACCTTATTGTATGATTGCTTTTCCGGCGAGAGCATGCTGGTACGCATGACATGTCTGCAATAAGATTTTAGATTCAGCCTAACGCCCTACAACTCATCACGCCCTCCCTTCTTCCCACTCAGATCCGGCATCGCAATCACCTTGACAATCAGACTCGTCCAGCCAGTGAAGTGTTGCGTCCGCTGTCCTTTGCCAGTCTCGGGGTTGTACTGCTCCCATGCAAAGCCAGTCTCCTCCCACGAGTTGTAGATCGTGTTGACCAGATTGCTGCGAAGAGCCGTGTACATCGTTGCAGCGCGCTTCTGGTGTGGACCAGAGGTCTGAGCGAGGGACTGGGTGAATGTCAGTAAATGAGTCAAACGGACGCGGTGCTCAAACCATGTCAGACATACCAGAAGTTCCTTCACGATCAAGTAGTTTAACGGCATCCACACCGGTCCTCGCCAGTAATTCTCATCAGTCCCATAGAACTCATCCTTCAGACTCAAACTTCGAATCCCGAACGGACTCCATAATTCCTCCTCATCAGCGATCAAATCCAAGACAGCACCGAGATGCTCATGCTTCGGTCCCATCAAGCCAGTCATGAATGGGAAGATCGAGATGTATCCCTTGTGACATACATGCACGCTCTCCTCGTACTCATCAACAGTAGCATCACAGTAAGTCTTCGCCTTTGCATCCCAATGCAGCGC
>JAVRRP010000484.1:0-17630 GCA_036872775.1 Oleoguttula sp. CCFEE 5521 | reverse complement strand
TGCCTACGCCCATGAGCTGGGACTTGAAGAGGCCGCGGAGCTGCTCGCTGTCGTAGGCGTTAACGGTGGTGGTGACGGCTTTGGCTTCTTCGGTTGAGCCCATTGGCGCCGGCTCGACGTATTTGAGGACTGTGCGGTCTGTGTCGGTGAATAGTCAGTCGTCCGACAGGTCCTGAGAAGGAGGGGTTTGGGGAAGGTACACACCCTTCTTCTTGTCAATCTGCATCTTCACGTAGAAATAAATCCCGGCGATGATCAAGTTGCTGACGACGTAGAGGGCGCGCACGCCGTTGAGTACGTTCGGGTCATCGAATGGGACCTTCTTGCTCGCCTGCATCATCACCAGGATGATCACGAGGTTGGTGCTGGCACTCTTGTCAGTTCGCACTCCTTATTATCTACTTGGCTTGGAATGCGTACATTTGAGGATTCATGGTGACGGTAGCGTTGTGTTTGGTCTCGGACTGATCTGGGTATGTACGCGACCAAGATGCAGTGCAGCGACGAGGTTTGTGATTAGTCTGTAGTAGCTAGAATGCGGTAAGACATGGGTGGGCCAACGTCGGATTTTGAAGGCTTCCACAGGCGACGTCGTGGGATGGACATGGACCCTGGTTCTTCCGAGGTGCTTGGCCTAACTTATTGACTTCACTTCGAACACGTTGACCTCACGTGTCCTCGCGCTCCACCGGCTTTCTTGCTATCGCTCACGATAGCGATAGGTCACGCAAGACGATTCGATCGACATAGTCAGCCTGCTATTGGATCCTGTCCTGTCACTGCCGAGGAGATTGCAATGGCACTGCTCATAAAGCTGATGCCCTTGTGTCTCCGCCTGTTCGAAGGTCTGCATGCTGCTAAGCTCCTTTGACCGTACCTGCCACAGTCAATCTATCACTGCATATCTGTGAGAGCGAGCAGATCTTTCAGGGGCTTTGCTCTTCACTCTGCATGATCACAGACACAGAGACGCAGTGTTCTACTGTCGCGGACCTGCTAGTGGGACCAGCATGAGTGCTTCGACCATCTAGAGAAGCGGAGGAAGCTTCGTAAACCTGATTGGATTCCGTTACCACCCACGAGGCCATGATACTTCAAGCAGCCGTATCGCCAGTCTTGAGAAGCCGATTTGCGCCGATGACTCTCCGTGTGCATACGTGGGCGGTATGGTCACGTTCTATGCTCACCCGTCCATTGGTACATGG
Source organism: Oleoguttula sp. CCFEE 5521 (assembly GCA_036872775.1). NCBI lineage: Eukaryota > Fungi > Ascomycota > Dothideomycetes > Mycosphaerellales > Teratosphaeriaceae > Oleoguttula > Oleoguttula sp. CCFEE 5521. The sequence goes on along the minus strand of JAVRRP010000484.1, from coordinate 16,425 downwards.
CGATGGAGTTTCACTCGGGGCTCGACTTCGAATGGAAGACTTCACGGCTCGCTGACAGCTTCGAAGACTATCATTGGTCAAGTTGAAGACCGACCATCTGACACAGATCCTAACGGCAGATGTATTGCACGTTTGCTACACTGATAGTTGGATTTGCTTGCCGCAGATCAATATACAGCTACTATGGTGGACGATCATCGCACTCGCGCATCTTGCAGCGATTGAGCCGTTTGGCAGATCGGCCGTGGTGGCGAGAGTGACCGCGTCCCATGAATGCCCGGCGCGGCAAGCCTCGACTTTGTTCGGTCCACGAGACTTTCAAGATCACAACTCTAATGCCTCTGGGCTGCGGTATAGGTCATGACAGACTGGTGACCATACCAGCAGCCTGTCAATCAGGCAGCGTACGTTGGGCTAGGTTATGTTCCATTCGCACATGATTTTGCTCTCCATTTTCGTATTTGCGCTCTTCGCGACCAAACGACCTTCTCCCTCCTAATCGTACCTCACTTTCATAATATCGGACAGAGTGTAACACTAGATTGCACCGCTCGAGACTCAAGCAGATGGCGTATCCTATGGACCGACAACCAGGGAAACTTCCTTCAAGGGATCCCGTAGCGCAGCACGCGAATGGGGTACCTCGAGACCGCAGCGATGATAAGGCTGTACGTCCGGTCACAGTCTATGCCACAGACAGAGCGGTGATCACTGTACCACACCATCGTCGTCTCGACTCCCTTCCGTATAACCTTGTACAGGCTCCACCTGACTTTCTAAATCCGAGGCAAGGCGCAGCGAGATCAAACGCTCTGCAAAAGAACAGGAGTCGGAGTGAAGAGCACATGCATCCAAGTCAACGCCATTTGATCGAGGCCCATCGCCGCATCTCGAGCGCGCCGGACCCCCGGGCTTTCGAAGCTCCCAAAACATACAGCGACATTCAAGATCAACATGGGCAGTTAGACAGACGACCACCACCGCCGCGGGATGCTGGATTAGGCAAGGGTGGTTGGAAGCGCCCGGTCACGGACTTCCCTCAGCCTCTCAATGCCATCGCGCAACGGCCTAGATTCTCGACCAGTGAGTGGGTAGATGCGCCGCAGCTGAGACGCCAACGACGCGTTGTGGACCCTGGTAGTGAATTGAAGCGCGACAGAGTCCCTCCACCTCCCCCAAGGGCCGCTGCCGTGCCAGCGTTACTGGTCTCATCTGCGGCTTCTTCGATAGCATCAACCAGTAGACGTAAGAGAGCACTGAACATACTCACAAACTTTAGTAGGAAGGTGTTCGGTCAGGAGAAGGAGACTCTGGAGGTGGCGATATCGACGAAGGCGAACATGTTCAGCAGGCCCGAAATTCCGTCCAATCAGCCCTCCTCACAGCCAGTCTTCGCCCCCAGACCAAGCCGTGTGGCGCCTCTTCACGTTGCTTGGAACAGTCGTCCTGCCGAGGTCCGTGCCCGAGCCCCAGCGCGCTCTCCGGGACTGGGCGGAACGGAGGGTCAGGCGTACGACGGCAAAGGCAAGCGCCCAGCCTACCCCCACAATGCCCAGTCTCTTCCTTCCCGACAGCGCTACCGCTTGCAGCATCCTCCATCACCCCGCCAGCCCTTTCATCGCAAGACTGCCTCGCAGCCGCCGTCTGTCAACACCATCCTAGAAATAGGCGAGAGCGATGCTGAGCATGATCGAGAGGACAGCACTAATGCTTCGGAAAAGTCGGGAGATGACGATGTTCCATTAGCGATCCTCCAGTGTAATGCACTTGCTCAGCGACTTCGCCTGCAGCGCGGCATTCCCGAGTCCGTCAGGATACCTCCAAGACAGCACTCGACGTCCACAGCTGATCGTACTTTTGTCAGTCTAGAGCCTGCTGCTGGCGTGCAGCTGACCCGTCAACCAGCTGAACGTTTCACGATCGATAGTGAGCCGGATAGCATTGGCGGCCGCGAGAATGTGCAAGGAGTACAGAGATCCAACAGCCGCTTCACAGTCGACAGCGAGACCGGCTTTGTCGCGTCTCAGCATCTTACCCAAGGAGCGCTGCGAATTGCGAACCCAGATCCCCACGATCTGAACAGCTGCATATGCCTGGAATGTCGCAAATTGCGCATGCTTCGTCGGTACCAGACCTGCAATATCTCCGAGCGTACTGAAGAGCTACACAGGCAGATGAAGCAGCTTCGGAGAGTACCTCTGATACTAGAAACTGAAGCAAAATTCGCAAAGCTTGTGGCGCAGTATTACAGCAGTCCAGAAGATAGTGAGGTTGTTGTGGAGGACACTTTCAAGGTCTTAGAGCCGGAGGAAGCTGGTCCCGATGTGCAGTACAATGCTAATGCCGCAGTGAATGAGTATCCGGCAGAGGAGTCGACGAGACCGTTAATCAACGTCGAGTCGAAGGCTGGGCTGTGCATGCCGCCACCGAAAGACGACAAGAATGGAAACGAAGACAGTGTGCCAGGTGCTTGGATTGAGCCAAAGTATTTTGGAGACGAAGACTTTTGAGTGAGCGGCACATGCGGCACATGAGTACTACAGAGCCGTGCCATGATGTAAGGAGCTCATGTTGATAGATATGCTTTAACGCGGTCCCACTCCCTATATACTATTGCGTCTTGGCGATTCCAATGCCCTCCAGTCCGCCCTCACTCTTCGCCTTGGTGAAAAGGTTCTCTTTGACCTGCTGCCTCAACTCTGCAAGATCAGGAACACCTTTACTGCCTCTCCTCTTCTTCACCTCGACCACTATCTCGTCGACCATCTCGTCGAACTCTTTACCAGGATCACTGGGAACACCTAGTGTTGCGCCCCCCAAGTGATCCATGCTCTCCACTCTTTGCATGCCTGGCCTGGTACTTCGTGCTTTGATCTTAGACTGTACCCACTTCTTACCCGGCGATGCGGTGAAGGCTCCTGCTAGTGTGACACCGATGATGGGGTAGAAGTAGACTGACGACCAGGCGCGGAGCGAAGAGGACATGGTGAGTAGAATGAAGGGCGTTGTCACGAACGAGAAGGTGGCTTGGGTCAAGACCCAGGAAAAGATGTCGTAGTAGCGCTTCCGAGGGAGGGCCTGCGTGCCGTCTGGGGTCATGAAGAACGGCCGAAGAAGGCGGCGGGCATCTGAAATACGGGTCAGCGATCGTTCAGAAGCTATGGGAAACTGTGAACACTGACTCTTCGAGGTGTTTTGCACGAAAGCTGCAAGTAGAAAAGACAGATAATAGCCCGAGTAGAAGCCATGCCAGAACGCACTCGTAAAGAACGTGGCCAAAGTTGCCCTAAAACCTGGCTTCTTGCCCTTCGGAGTTACTCGCAGATACATGTAGTTCCGCAGCCAGTTATTCGTGTTGATGTTCCAGTTGCCCAGGTACGCATGACTGTTCTGTGCTAGCTCTACACCCAACGGCTTGATATTGGTGAGTCGATCCCAGCTCGCTTTCCCAGTCTTGGGATCCACCCCTTTGTAGCCGATGCCAGCCATAATGCAAGCGCCTTCAGTCATCGTCCAGACTCCATAGTACTTCATTCGCATGACCAAGTTCATCATGTAGATGTAGAAGATGCGAGTTACCAGCTTATAGCTCCAGAACTTGTCGGCCAGCACGAAACTTGGGTTGAAGTACTTGTTGAATTGCAGGAAGGCTAGGATCCACGCTACGCCAGTCGCGAGATTGATCATTGCTGGCGTACCACTTCGAGGGATCCGTCGCTTCTTACGAGTTGGTGGTGCTTTCGCCGGGTCGCTGCCGGCGGGCATATCGAACATGCTCGTCTCCAGCCAGCGCTTGTAGTCCGCGAAGTCGAACGCCGGACCAGCCATGAGACTCGGGAAGAAAGCGACATAGGCAGCAAAGTCGAGGGGTGAGGGCAGCTCCTTCAGTGCACGATCACGCTGATAGTCGGTCAATCCAGCCTGCTCTTGCTTGCCATCCCAGACGTTCCAGCAAAACGCGGTAAGCTTCATGACCATCACCATCTGCGCTCCAGTGATGTCGACAGAAGACGGACTGGCGGCGCGAGCTCGCTCGATGTGCGAGACGCTCATGTGCCCCATGAGCACAACGAAGCCGATCCATGGCATGTACGGTCCATCGACATAGGCCGCGATGAGGTACGCTGCTAAGGCATCGGTAGCTAGCAGAGCAAGTCCAGCCCATAAGTCGAAGAGACCGACGAGATAGGAGACTGATACGCCAATGATGAAGTAGTTCTTGAGATTAGGGTTGTGGTCAGGTAATCGCTTCAGTAGGGCCGCCAGAGGGTATGAGAGCAGGAAGCTGAAGATAAGCTTGAGCTCGTCTGTGGAGGCTCCGAGTGCGTTCGCGCCATAAGCAAAGGCTGCAACTTTGTGAGTGATGTGCCACAGCTTGGTTTGGATGCCGACGTGCACTTACGAATATCGATGTAAGGCAGCATGATGTTGCTCTTAGAGATGACTGGGTGTTCGCGAGGGCAAGGGATTTACGTCTCCATCGCAGGCGTCTTCAGCAGGCTCGGTCGGTGTGGAAATCACTCACAGGCCGAGCTGGTAGACAACGGACATTTGCGCGTGAATATTGATACCTATGTCTTCTGCAGGACAAACATGACTTGGCGACCGCAATTTGATGTCATCCCGCATTATTTGTCGGCACGTGGCAATGGATTCTACGCGACGCAATGACTGTCGGCACATTCACACTGCCTGTGCTGAAAAGTGAAATGAGCGCATAGACGCGAGTGCTGGGAGTCAGGAGTACAACATGTGGACAAGCCCGCTCCACATCGTCTTCTTCTCGACCACAATGAATCACACCCCGACGCCTTCGCTGCCCATCCAAATCATAATAGCTCTGCAAGTTTGACAGAACGCGCTCACGCCGACCTAGAAGGCTCCACCTCGTATTCGTCTCGCAAGTTGTATGTCCTTCTGCATGATCGTGACGCGTTTCGCATGCAGCGCGCAGAGGTTCGTATCCTCAAACAGATGCACGAGAAACGCTTCCGCTGCTTCTTGCAAGGCTTGTATTGCTTGCGACTGCCACATGTGGTGGCCGAATTGCATCGGCGCGACGTTATAAGACACTTCGCGCACCTGTCATAACAGTCAGCTCTGTATCTGCGCAAATTTCGTTGGCATAACGGTCTACATACCAGTCGCGAGAACGGCAACTTCGCCATCAAGAGCTCTGTGGACTTCTGATATCGTCTGATCTCGCGCAACGCAACTGTGCCGGGTTTGTAGCGAGGTTTCTTACGTGTGCCAGGACTTGCTGCTATGCTTATCAGACCATGTGCCCTAGTCTTTATAGTACCCAAGCATGCAGCTGGGTATAGCATACCTGGCGGCGCTCCTCGAGGCCGTGGCGCCTTTGTCAACCTCTTCCCTGATGTTGCTGGTGCGCCCCTCCGTCCGCCTGTGCTTTTGCCTCCTCTCGTGGCCATCGATGTTCGCGCCATGTTGTGCTCCACTCCTTATGCACACGTCTTCAAGTCTCGATCTTCAGGGTCGCCGCCTATAGAGCTTCTCTCCTGGGTGAAGTCCCGATTCAATGCGCTACCATGGATCGCGCCGAGATGATGAGATGTATCAGGTGTGGGTCAAAGCGAACGTATGTCAAACCAGTCCAGGATGCTACGGGTAGTGTAGTGTGCTAATGAGATGCGCCAGAGTCGAGGGCCAGTATTCTCAATCCAAACCGTCGCGATGAATCGGTCGCATGTCTTGTTGTTTTGGCTCGGCTCTTGGAGAGCACATGCCGAGGAGGCACCTCATTTGGCAAGCGCGCGTCTAAGCGGAGCGAGCCGCTACTTTGTATCCCCGGATCGCACCTTATCGACGTCACCCTCGTCTCGACACTTGTCCGCGATCTGACATCCTTGGCTAGCAAACCACATCCCAGCCAGAGCAAGCCTTTCGAATCATACTCTCTGGATTCTAGTAGCTGTCATCTAGCACATCCAGCTCTAGACGACTCAGTTTCTGGAGGATACGAGTGACAGGACTGATCCGACGAAATGGCCGCAATGATGGGTGGAGGCGGAGACGGCGCTTTGGGCCAATTACCACTGGAACAATGGTTCTTCGAAATGCCAGTGTGCACGAGATGGTGGACGACAGCGACTGTATTGACTGGAGTACTGGTGCAGTGTCACATCATAACACCATTCCAACTGTTCTACAGCTATCGCGCAGTCTTCCATAAGAGCCAGGTAAGCGCCACTAAAAGAACACATACGTATGAAGGCTGTCCACTGATTTGTTGTAGTACTGGCGATTGTTCACGACCTTCATCTACTTCGGTCCGCTTTCGCTGAATCTCCTCTTCCACATCTTCTTCATACAACGTTATGCGCGTATGTTGGAAGAATCCGCGGCTAGTGTCGCGCACTTCAGCTGGCTACTCTTCTATGCCGCGACAACGCTTCTGACAGTCGCGCCACTCTTCAGTCAAGCGTTCTTGGGTACTACCCTGAGCTCAACACTGGTGTACATATGGAGCCGACGGAACCCAGATACGCGACTGAGCTTCCTTGGATTGCTCACGTTTAAAGCACCTTGGCTGCCATGGGTACTTATTGCATTCAATGTGGTATTGCATGGCCACTGGCCGAAGGATGAGCTATGTGGCATAGCTGTGGGACATGGTGAGTGACGTCGCTCTATATAGTATCACGCTGGCCAGATGCTGACATCTCCCAGTATGGTACTTCTTCAACGACATCTATCCGTCCACGCACAATGGCTATCGGCCGATGGATCCACCAAATCGGTGGATTCGCCTATTTGAGCGAAGAGCGCTTCCTCCTGCAGATACGGATGTGCACGCTGCGGCACTACACCGCGGGGTCGCTGTGCCCGCTGTGGCTGACATACGATAGACGTAGAAACATGTGTACAGTCAATGAATACCCCCTCAGTTTCAGCTCGTGGATTGGACTTGTCGCTGGCGACGGTGCTGATAATGCCATGGGATGCCATTTGGGTGCTGCTCATGTGCCAGATCAGTTTGTTCATCCGGCCTACTCACACTCGTGTAGCAAGCTTGGGCATGCCATAAGACTGGGCTGCCTTCCATTCCATTTTACGCAGAAGTAGAATGCTGCTAATCTCTGGACAAAATTGGCCATGGCAACCTGCGACCTTCACGACATGGTCGATTCCGACGGTGCTGGCGTCACTGATGGCACTACTCCGACGGCCACGGCCGTCCCCAGTGGTGCGACCACTGTTCGTACGGTACTAGTCGCTGTTCGCCTCGAACGACTATAAGTCGAATTTCCATCTTACTATACACCTGCTGCTACGACCACTCTCTTCCCTCAAACACTCCCAAAATCTTCACATTTTCTACCATCTTCTTACAGCCGACCTCACGACTTACTGACACCCATAACGCCAACGACTCCACACGCATCTCGCTTCATCATGTGCAACATGATAGATCACCTGATGACAGGGTGCAGACACCCCAACGACTGGCCTTCTAATGGCCGAGATGGTCGCGACGATGGCGATGAGGAGACGTTCAATCGTTGTGCCATCGAGATCCCGCCGGAATGCCAGCGTAGTAATCCGCGCTTTCGCCCTGCTCCGGACCGTAGGCGTGAGCTGAAATGGTACGACTGGAACGATGGTCGCTGCCGCGACTGCTGGGAAGCAGAGCAGAAGCGCAAGAGGAAGGCCGAGCAGAAGGCTAAAGATATACAGGACAGGAACAGGGAAAACAGGGAGTCTGAGCGGGCTTGGCAATATGCTGACAGCAGAAGCCGGCGCTGAACAATGACGGGCTACTGATCAAGCAGTTCCAGAGGGCTACAACATTGTGGTTCGTGCCATGAGGAGCGAAATCTAGGGATTTGGTATAGAAGCCGGTGCATGTCTTCGTCAGGTGTTTGCAGACTTTAGATCAAATAAAACGTGATGCATCAATGCTAATTTGGCGAGTGTGCCCTGCCAGCTGATTATTATAGCTCTGTCTTGATCCAGGGTGTGACGACCAAGTCTCGCTGACGAGGCCACATGTTAATGTCATGCCTCCTGTCAGCTGCGTGCATTGGGCATGAAGACGTCTGGCTTGGCTCAAATTCACGACCTCGGGGGTTCTGCCGAGGTGATTGCATCTACACTTATGACCCTAGATACATCAATCTCTTCCATCTAACACACAATCATGATACATCCACACTGTTTGTAGTCCGATTACTAGTTCAGGAACATGGCTTCTCAATCGCGGTTGGTCACTTCGAAGGCTGCAACTGCAGACTCGATCGCGCCTTTCAAACGAATACCATGGACGGCAAAGTTGCTCGCACAGCCTGGCTTGGTTGTACGCCTTCCCAGCTCTCTTGTGCCGAAACAGACTAGCGAGGACTCGTTATTTGCTACAACACTTCGGACACCCTTGACGCTGCGCGATCTGGTATCAACGTACGAACAGCCCCCGAGTGCAGAAGCCATAATCAGCGAGGTGACGACCTTCTGCACTTTGGGCACTGGCATGGATGGCCACCCTGGACTCCTCCACGGCGGCATTATAGGTACTCTGATCGATGAAGCTATGGGCATTCTGCAGACTGCCAACTTCGAGCGGGAGTATGCTAGACGGCTGGCGCTTGGTGAGACGCCGGCAGCTAATATGGGAAGCTTCACGGCGTATTTGAACGTGCAATATCTCAAGCCCGTGCAAACGAGCATGGCTGTGGTCATTGTTGCGAAGCACGTCAAGAGGGAAGGCCGCAAGGACTGGATCACTGCCGAAGTCAAGCAAGCACAAAGTGACCAAGCGAGTCCGGAAGAGTCGCTGATTACCTGTGCTACTGGTGAGGGAATGTTCATCGGGCCGAAGCCAAGCAAGCTGTGATCATCGATTGCACAACGAAACGGAAGCTCGATCTTGCTGATCGGAGGTTGTGTATGTCTGAACTTCGCCCCTTGAGAGTGCTGCCATGCGATGCGTTTTGGCTCGGCCAGACGACGTGGAATACTGTCTCAGTTTGCAGAACCACTAAAGACAAAGCTACAAGCTAGACTGGTCGCTCGAGAACGTCTACGCCAGTGGAGGCTGCCCAATGTTCACGGACGCTGGTCAAGTGTATGATCCTGGCATATAAATTATCGCTACATATGAAGGCTTGACAAACGCCATCTAACGTTGCGAAACCGACCCGCCAACCAATCATTCCATATGGACATCGAATGCATGATCCGTATCGGATTTCGGGACCCTTTCGGCTCGATCCTTGCATCTCCAGTGCCGTCCTGGTGGCTCAAGTGAGTCATGTCTGGCTCTTGCCTAAGCGCCGCTTACGCAAACTTGACCCTTCTACTATGCCTTCCGGACGGTCTAGCCGTCGTTTTCGATGGCCTGTACTCGGTAGTACGACGTTGCTCGAGTATGTAATTCTCCTCTCCATGGCTGTCGATCCACGTTGTGACTGTCGAGGTCACTGTGGCTGATCGAGATGGCTGCTTGGGGACCAGTGTCGCTTTCAGGATGGGCCTAGGCCGTTGTTCAGGTTTTGGTGCAACATCTCCGCGGCGATGACGGGAGAGGCCCGAAAATGCGAACATTGCGGCTTGTTGATTGTACTCGCTCCGGGCTAACAAGGAGAGCTCGCTGCTGATGGATTTTGATGATAGTGGGTACGCTTGATAGATGATCAAGACTGTCGGAGTAGCAGAAAAGTTCGTGTCTCAGCTTGCTCTCGAATCGAAGAAATACGGGATTTGCGATCTCGATACTGTGGTCACTGGGCATAACTGGCATCCACCTTGGGGAGACTATGTGGTCGGTGGCTGTATTGTGCGCAACGCGATGGTCAACACCGTATTGAACGACTACTGACTTGCCCACAGTCGCGCGCCCGAGGACCGTTTCCCCCGACCGTGACATAGCAAAGGCGATAATGTCGGAATCGCAATCTTCGATTCAGCTATAGGTACGCGTTCCCAACACGACGAAGCCTGGTCACATGGACTCGGCAACACGGGCCAGGACGTTCGCGCTGATCATCGATTCAACTTCTGCGGGCTTTATATTTCTTTGTACGTCCCAATGGACTACTCGCGGGTAATCTGTCACTTCCGTACTTTTTCCGTCACTGCATGTGCTTGACGCATGCGCTTGACTCAGCCGCATGCCTAGAACCTGCGGGGTGCGGCGATGTCTTGGCAGTCAAGCTGATACATAAGGAGTCGTCTAGCTGATGACAAAGATCTTATGTATAAATGAAGCTTTGCCAAGGACGATATTACCAGATGTCGGAGTACGACTCCGTCTCCACGGTCACCGCCCTGGTGCAGCGTCAGCAGTCAGCCGATGTAGCGTACTCCACACCTAGCCTACTCCACCAGCCATTGCTGCCGCCCAGCAGCGATCAGGCAGCCCCGGGACTTGTAGGCCACCGGCATGCGAAGTCCAGACGACAATCATTGCAGGCTCAGAAGCGGGTAGCCAGGGAAGACTCAGCAACATTGATCTCCACGAACGGCGGTGCAGTGCCGAAAGGTCGCAAAGTTCACTTCGAAGATGGCGAATCAGTTGTCGAATTGCCGCGCCAAATCGATGTTACTAGAATTCAAGACATGCAGATGCTTGGCAGATTCCTGCAGATCTACCTTCCATCTGCCAGGGATGGCTCCATTGACCATTTGTCTTATACTCACTACCTCTCTGATCTGGTGGATAGTACGCCGCTACTGAAGATATCTTGTCATGCGCTCTGCTTCGCTTTTCTGGGGACCATATACAATGACGAAAGGCTGAAGCTGCGTGCCCTGAGGTCGTATGCTTGGGCTATATGGTTCATGCGGACATGCGTGTTCCCTGATACCACCTCAAAGAGTCTGCAGAAGGACACAATTCTATCATCCTTGATCCTTCTGGCACATTGTGAAGTACATGAATGCATTGCAGGACCCGGGAAGATCAGCTCTGGCGATGCTTTCCTCGCTCATCTCAAAGGTGCTCAAGCCTTCTTCGAAGTCAACCAAGTCGAGATCTTACAATCGGCATTTGGCAGAGCGCTGTGTGCATCCTAACGGTCTAATGCGTACCTCATCGGGCTGGTCCAGCGGAAACCCGTACGATACAACTTTGGTGCACCGACGGCGATCAGTATACGTCCGCAGGATCAGGCGTGGCTGGAGCTCAACACCGTTAGTCTTGAGATTCCTGGTTTCCTGCAATCTCGAGATCGACTACTGGATAAGTCAGCACACAATCCTTTTTCAGCACAGCTGAAGCACCTTGCTCGACGCATTATTGATGCGAGAGATCGCCTCATAGAAGTATTCGCCAGACATTACGGTGCGAAACGAGGAATACGTACCGGCCACATCGCTGAAGCCACGACGTTCGCGCGCCTTTGGGCCGATCGAAGTACTGCATTCAACCGCATCTACATTTTCGAGTCCTACCAGTCCTGGACGCACTATGCAGGATACTGGAGCACGCTATGGGAGATGGACGTGATGCTGCTTGAGATCGGCGAGGTCACAGTAGCCTCTGTCTTTCAAGACCTCACCTTGACTGAGGTCTTGAGGCATGATGCGCTTTTGAAGGAGGCACAGTTGTGCGCCTCCAATGTATGTAGAGCCTTCCCCGCAAGCTGCGAGCCGGATCACATCGTTTTCTCACCATTACGATCACTATCCGGAAACAGGATGCGTGACTTCTTCATGAAGTACGGCTACACCGAGGAGCTCCGCTGGGTCGATGACTTGAGCTTTATGGTCGCCTCGTCAAGTACCTCCTGGGACTTGCAGTGCAAATTCGGACATCTCAGCAAACCGCCTGTGGATCGGATATCTGGATCGCTTGAAGCGTGGGAGCGTGATTGAGAGCTGCAGAGTGTTGGCTGCAGTCGATTACGTCTCGAGCAAGTGATCATGCCGATCACCGCGATCTTACAGATACCAGCGGCATCCTTAAGGAGCTCACGCACGCGGACGGTGGGATAGCAGTATTTCAAGAGCGTTCAGAGCCATTGAGAGAAGCAGACGACGTCGCCTCTTCTCCCAGAGCTCAACGTCAACGCAATATGGCCGCTTCAGCATCATTTTCCACTATCTAATGTCTGCACGGCCATGTGTGCGTTGACTCTCCGCGATTCACAGCACTCATCGAGAGGGACAAGGTCACGGGACTTGTGGTACGGCGCTCGTTAGTACATCTCTTCGATAAAGTGCATACGATATACGTGTTCGTGCACAGAGTCGGCAATAGTAGCTTCGGAACTGTTCAAATGGGCACTGATATGCAGGCATATCGTACGACATACTATCGTGCCTCTCCCTCATACGGAAGGCCGGCTCTGTCGTGTGTTTCCATGGTACCCCTCTCTCTTATCATGCATGCGCAGATTTGTGCAGAGTAGCACTGTAGTCGCGGGCGCGGTCACTGAAGAGGAGTAATTTCGCCATTCAATGGGTCTCTCCTCGGTCTCTAACCATGCGTCTCAATCTGTGCAGCCGCAAGTCCGGTAGCGTAGCGGAGTCGGGGCAAGCCAGGAAAGGGCGTGACTTATTCCATTGCGTTGAGGGTAGATTCCCAGCAGGGCTCTCGTAGGATACACCGGAATGGATTGCGAGGGCACAGCTTACATGCGCCGAGCGCAAGAGGGATACACTCAATCGTCGAGGATCGCAGCATATGGCACGTAAGGCACATGCGAAGGAGCAGTCTCGTGGGAAGTGCTGGATGTCTCACGAATTACGCAGCTAAGAACGTATTTGCACAGCACGGGTGCATAGAAGCACCGAGAGTAGTAAGCAAGCAAGTATACTACGCTACCTTTCGCCGTCCGTCCGTCAAGTCGGTCAGCTACTAGACTAGCCTTTCACAAGCTGTCGTGTCGTCGTGTCGTCCTGTCGTCGTCAATCACAAAGTCCGCTTTCAGTCCTCACGTATCATCACAATCCAAACCCTCCCACTCACTCAGCCACCCATTGCACCTTCTCTCCTCGCTCCTTCGAATCTCTCACGCCTCAAATCTCCTCATCCTCGCTCCCCTCACCATGCTCACGCACGGGCTTTACATCCTCCTGAGGCTCCTCCTCGACTTCCTCCTCAACAGCTTCGGTCTCCTCAGCCTTGACAGCCTTCCCCTTCTGGCGCGGCTTGACGACAATCAGCTCCCCCTCGCTCTCCTCCATCTTCGCCTGCTCAGCAGCCTCCTGAGCCTTGACCGTCAACTTCTTGCCACGCTTTGGGCGGCTGCTCTCAGCAGCGGGGGTGGTCTTGACTTTCTTGGCAGCGGGCGTGGCTTCGTCGTCCTCTTCGCCCTCGGCGTCGGCATCGACGTTAGCGGCGGAGACTTTCTTCCCACGCTTCTTGGTGGAGGTGGGGGTCTTCTTGGGGGTGGAGGGAGCTGGGAAAGAGTCAGAAAACCCAAAGAAGCAAGAAACCGGGAAAGCACAAGGACTTACAATCGCCGTCGGGACTGAGGGTTGCGAGCTTCTTCTTGATCGTGGCCCAGGTGTTGCTCGTGGTCTTGGAGGTGTTGAACCCGGCCGCCTAGGCGGGAATCAGCTAATAAACTTATTAAAAGGGCGCGGCGCTTTGTTTACCTTCTGCAGCTTCTCGATATCGACGTCGGGGGGGCCGGACTTCAGGCAGGACCACGCCACCTTAAGCACCTTCTCCTCTTTGTCGGTGAAGAGCGGCTTGGCGGCGGCGGACGGGGTCTCGGCGTCGGACATGTTGCTAGATTGTGTTAGATAGTGCGCATAAGTGAAGCAAGCGTGTGCCGGCGGCGCCGAGCCTTTGACTGCTGCGTAGGCTCGGCGGCGGCGAGGTGCGACGACTCACTAGGTTGTTTGTAGTAGGTAGTAGTGTGTGTGAAGGTGTGTGAAGGTGGCCTAGGGTGGCAGAGGGGCGTTGGCGGAAGTGGATGGTCGGATGTAGGAGGATGAGTGGGAGAGGGAGAGGGGGGAAAGCAATTTTTTTTAAATAGTCGAGGGAGGAGCAGGCACGGATTTGGGATCTCGTGCAGTGACGTGGCAATTCACGTGCCCGGTCGTTCTTGCCATGTGATGCTCGTGACGGCGGGGTGAAGGGCGGCGGCATGTGAACATGAGGGTGATGCAAGCGGTGTGAGCGGCGGCGATCCTTCTTCACTTGTTCCCTCTTCACTGGTGTCCTGGACATCGGCAGTAGTAGGAGTGCCATGGTTCTCCAAGAAGTCGAAGATTTCTCAAGGTTCACAGTCTGGAGCCTGCGCAAGTACCAGAGGCACCACGACTGTGGGATCGTCGGCACATGGACGATCGAGAGACTTATCAGCTCTCGAGAAACGCCAAACGGTCGGTCTGCTTGCCGATTGCGAGCGGTTCCCTCCGCATCTATTGTGCACACCACAACTGTGATAGCCCCGGGCCGGCTTCGTCGAGAGACTTAGGCCCTCGTCGGGAAACGAGCGATACAGATCCGGAGCCGCCCCTCACCATCGGCCACTTGCAGCCTGCGCATGTACCACGCGCACCATGGCTGGGAATCTCCTAGCAGACGTACCATGGAGAGACGCAGGTCGGAGGACGAAGCCTCTCTCACAGTCAAAGTCTCTGCTTCACGGTAGCGGGTTGTCCCTTGCGGAACAACCCAAGTAAAGACGGCTATGAGGTCCCCAATGTGCGTACCGACGAGAGCCGAAAGCCGTTCGTCGAGACCTCCCGCACCGTGGAAGCTTCTCCAAAGCGCAGACTAGCAGCGAGCGCATCTACCGTGCGCACCATGACGGTACCTCTCCTGGGAGGGTGACATCGAGACACGCATGTGGTTTGGAGTGGCTTTCTTCATGATCGAAGCCCGCTCTTAACGGTGCCTACTCGGAGCGAACCTACACATAGGGCGCACATTGTGGTAGCATAAGCAGCGTCAGGAATCGGAAAGAGTGGAGGTAGGAGATGCGATGAAAGTACTCAATGTTGGAGGCACATCGTGGTCATATCATACAGTACTCAGTCTCTCCAGTCGATCAGTACCTCGTCAGTCCTGAAGCGCTGGGTCGTCCCGCTGTCCTCTAGCGGGGTCTTGAAGCCCTTGCTCCAAGCGAGCAGCCCAGCATGAGCGATCATAATGCCGTTGTCGATGCAGAACCGCTCATCAGTCGCGTACACACTGCCACCTCTCTCCCTTGCCATGAGACCCATCATGTATTGCAGCCTTTCGTTGCAGCCAACACCACCTACGATCAGCACCTGTGATGCGCCCACATGCGCCATGGCCCGCTCAGTGATCTCGACGAGCATGGCGAATACAGTCTCCTGTAACGTGAAGCATAAATCGGCGGATGTGATAGCAGCTCCAGTGTCCGGATCTACCCAGGGCTCGGCCGGTTCAGGCGCACCAGGCTGTGGCAGCTTCCTCCCCATCTCCTCCACTCTCGCTAGTATGCCCGAAAAGCTAACATCCATTCCTTTCACTGCATACGGCAGCTCTAGCAGACACTTGCCACCCTTCGCAAGCTGCTCGATGTTGTACCCTGGTGCCGGATCGTTGCTGATATTCAGTACCCTAGCGAAGCGGTCTAAGCAGTTCCCAACAGCAATGTCCAGCGCCTCGCCAAAGATCCTATACCGTTGCGCCGAGTAGGCTATGACCTGCGTGTTCCCGCCTGATACATACAGCACAACAGGATTATCTGCGCCGGTGATCGCTCGTCCCATCTCAATGTGTCCGACGCAGTGATTCACGCCTACGAGCGGCAGATCCCAAAGCTGCGCTATCGTCCTCGCCGCAATCGCCGCAGCATTCAACGGCGCGCCCATTCCCGGCCCTCTCGTGAAGCAGACACAGTCTATGTCGTCTATTCGTACGTTCGCCTGTTTCACTGCCTGCTTGACGAGTCGGACAACCCATCTTCGGTGGTGGGCTGCTGTGTCTTTGGGGAGGAATCCGGTGCCGGGAGGCGAGACGAAGGTGTGGCGGATATTGGAGAGGATGTGGACGGGAGGCGAGGTGGGTTTGGTCTGGGAAAATGAGGAGGAGTGGACGCTGTCGTGGGGGGAGGGCGGGGTGGAAGCGGGGTGGAGGATTATGCCGACGCCGAGTTTGTTGGCGGAGCCTTCGAGGCCGATGGCTATGGGCATGTTGGCGGGCGGTGTGAGGGTGACGCGAGACAGTGAGTGTTGCGGTAGTGTGTCTCATCTGTACGGGGAGTGAAGTATGAGCGTGCGGAAAGGTTCCGCATTGAGTTCACTCAGCCTGGAAAAAAGTTCCGAGGAATATTCGAAGACCAACTCATATCGACGGAGAACTGTCACCAACTCACAGGCTCATATCCGCTTCAGCATGGCAAAAGCAACTCTTTCACGTCGCATGACCAAGCAAGGCCCTCCGCCAACACCCTCGGATGGCCTCGCAAAGAAGCGCAAGAACGCGGCTTCTACCAATGGAGCCGTCAAGAAGCAGTGCACTGATGCCGCTGCACCTCG
>JAVRRP010000483.1:0-17646 GCA_036872775.1 Oleoguttula sp. CCFEE 5521 | reverse complement strand
GGATCGAGCTGGCAATGCTCGATCCCATCGAGCATTGCACCTAGCTCGATCGCTTCAAGCATCCCACCTTCGAGCATTGCCAGCTCGATTGCTTCTAGCATCCCGCCGAGCTCTATTGCCTCTAGCATTCCGCCGAGTTCTATTGCTTCCAGCATCCCGCCGAGCTCTATTGCGTCGGCCATAACACCCAGCTCGATTGCTTCAAGCATTCCACCTTCGAGCATTGCCAGCTCGATTGCTTCTAGCATCCCACCGAGCTCGATTGCTTCGAGCATCCCACCGAGTTCGACACCCTCAAGCATTCCGGCCTCGAGTGTGCCCAGTTCGATTCCAGCCTCGAGTATTCCCTCGTCAATTATTCCTCCGTCGAGTATACCATCAAGCATTCCGGCGTCGAGCATCCCATCGGTGGTTCCTCCTTCGAGTATGCCGTCGAGCATACCGGCGTCAAGCCTCCCGTCGAGTATCAGCTCGACATCCAGCGTACCATCGAGCATTCCGCCATCGAGCATTGCTTCAATCATAACTCCTTCGAGCATTCCCTCGAGCATGCCGCCATCAAGCATTGCCTCGAGTGTACCGTCAAGCATCCCAACTACGTCGAGCGCGCCATCAAGCATGCCACCCTCGAGCATCGTATCGTCACCTGCTTCGTACAGCAGCATGAGCAGTGTGTCGACTTCTGGATCTTTTCCGCCGCCTTCTTCTTACCAGTCTATCACATCTGGCAGCGTGGTCCCACCGCCATACCAGTCCACCACCAGCTCTTCGGGTAGCGTACCTGCGTCGACGTACAACGGCAACACCACTGTCGGGCCGGTGACTCAGAGCTCCTACAGCACAGCGTCTCAGCCGCCACCATCATACTACACCACTGTGATCACTACAACGTACACTACGACTTGCCCCGGATCCTCGGTGTACACAAGAGGAACGAAGACCTCGATCAGCAGCTACACCACGGTCTCAACCGTGACATCGGTCATCACCTCGACAGGAACTGTCTATCCCACACCACCGCCTTACACAAACACATATGGAGGCAACACCACTGTCGGGCCGGTGACTCAGAGCTCCTACAGCACAATGCCCCAGCCGCCACCATCGTACTACACTACCGTGATTACTACCACCTATACCACGACTTGCCCTGGATCATCGGTGTATACAACCGGCACGAAGACGTTGACAAGTAGCTACACCACGGTGTCGACTGTCACCTCGGTCTTCACCTCGACTGGCAGTGTCTATCCCACACCGCCGCCGCCTCCACCAGCGTCATACACGACCGTGGTGACTACGATTTACACCACCTACACGACTACGACATGCCCGGTGTCGTACAAGACGTACACTTCGAAGTCATCCACTATCACATCGCCAGTTACCCTCACTAGCACTATAACGGTGACCGATTCCACAGTACTCACGACGACCCAGCCTGTGACAACTCCAGTCGTGTACACTACAGAGGTGACAACGGTTTACATTACCTACACCACGACGACATGCCCTGTCACGTACTCGACGTTCACCTCCTCGAAGTTGACGATGACTTCTCCTGTGACCTTGACGAGCACCCTGACCCTCACGAGCGCCTCCGTCATCACCTCGGTCTGGCAAAAGGGTCATCGCCCGCATCATGGACAAGGTGGCGAGGGCTGGCGCCACGGTCAGCACGGCGACAACTGGCAACACGGCCAAGAAGGCGGGAACGACCACCACGGTCAAGATGGCGGCGAATGGCACCACGGCCAGGAGGGCGAGAACGGACATCACGGCGAGGATGGCCATGGCCGACCTCAGCATGGTCCTCCTGCAGCCACGACACATCATCCGGGCGCCTACAAGACGGTCTATAAGACGGTATGGACCACATACACGACCACTACCTGTCCTGTTCATCAGTCGACTTACACCTCGTCCTCGGCAACATACACCGTACCGGTCACGCTGACGAGCACCTTGACCCTCACAAAGAGCTCTGTGCTCACGAGCTCATATCTTATATCGACGGCGTCGCCTCCAGCTTCGGTCCAGACACCGGCTTCGCCTCCGGCTCAGCCGACGGCACCGGCTGCACCGACCTCCTACACGGCGCCGCCAGTGGAGACTCCGCCTGCCAAACCATCACACCCAGCTGCTCCCTACCCTGGGGGTAACGGCACCATGCCGATCGCTTCCTCAGGCTTGCCTGTTGGCACTGCCACGCTGCCGGGTCTCCATAGCTACGAGAATAAGGCAATGGCCTCCGGTACCCAAAGCGCTGAGCCTGTCGCGTACACCGGCGCCGCAATCGCGAAGTCTGCACCTGTCGCACTCATGGCTGGTGTGTTCGCATTCGCAGCGTTGATCTAGAGCATGAGAGAACGTTGCAAGGCATTGGCAACCTATTAGATCATTTCATCTGTATATATCTTAACTACAAGGGGTTAGGGTTTGGTGTCCCACGGACAGGAGTTTTCGTATTGGAGGATTTCGTAGATCGGGACGAAGGTATCACAACGATAGTATCAAATTAGATTTATCATTCTACAATGCCCGCCTTTTGTTCTTCTCACTTGTAACGACAGCATCGTTGCTACACTGCCTCCATGATCGTCTCCTTTTGGTTCCACCACGCTGTTGTGCTTATGCTCGGATATCTTCGCGCCGCTACGCGGCCTTGTGGCTGCTCCTGCCTCGTACACGTATCTGCAGCCTAGCCATTGACAGGGAGAGACCGACTACGATCTTGTAAGTTAACGACTCCATCTAGTTCTGTTGGTTACTACACTCTAATAATCATCCATCAGGTACTCTGGAGATCATTGGCATTATCGGATCATTGCTGTGGCAGCACAAAGATCGCGATCGCACACAACGCAAGGCCTTGCCACGGCAACACCAATCCGCTCGCAGCCGCACTGCTCATCGCCGATTGAGATGCAGACGGCGCCATGGCACTCGAAGTAGCGTCAACAACGACTCCGCCGACAGCAGCCGGGAGATCCCCAATCTTCTTCGCGGCGGCAGACGCGGCCTTGTAGGCTGCTAGGGTCTGGGGGCCTGAGGTGCTGCATGGAACAGTTTGTTAGCATGCACACATCACATGGCTTGTACGGGCAGACTCACGGCGGATTGATGACTCCAACCATTCCATTCTGACAATGCGTGTAGTACTCTTGCGTGCAGTAGTACCAGATCGGCTCCGTGGACGTGATGTTGATCACAAAGGTTTGTTTCTGCTGCTAGTCAATATTACACTCCATTGCTCGAACCACTCGATCTGGGCTCAACTCACATCCATTGTCCCGCTCGCCGGATCGAAGTACCCGCTGAAAATCTTGCCATCAGGCTCGCACACATTGTCGTACGTGCTGCTCGCGAGACTGTGATTCATCGGATACCATTCGAATTGGACCTGGCTACCAACAGCCGCTGTGATGCTATCGGGGTGAAACTCGAGATCATGGTCGCCGTTGCCACCAGCCTTGATGATCTGCATCTCAGCATAGCCCAGGACGGCTAGGGAGACGAGGCCTGCGAGGAGCCTCGAAAGTGATGGCATCTTGGTGGTAGGACTGAGTGATCGGACGAAGCTTGAGAGTTCCGAGAGAGTGGAGAAGCAAGTTTTCATGAATCTCGAACATTTCTGGCCTGAGAAATATCATGTAAGGCATTCCAGTGGTAGTGAGGGACCGTGGGCAACAGCATTCCGCGGAATGCATTCTAGGGTGCGAACTAGAGTGCGCGCGCTCACATGTACATTGCTGCCGCGACATAGTGTGTGCATACAATGCGCTGCCAGCGATTAAGCAGAAAGCTGCAGTGATGAAGGCAGAGTGAAGCGCACGAAAGGGCGGGAAATCTCGTTCATTCCTGCGCCTCACATGTACTTGTCAGTTTGCGAAAGGCCGCCACTATAGATGACGAGTATGTGCTTACTCGTGGAAATGTGCCAGTGAACGATGACACGATCAAGAACCGAGAAGCTGTTCAAGAAGAATAAAATTGCACAGTCCAAGGACTCGCGAGCGGCAGGACTGGAAGCCGCTTTTCGCAGCACGATCGTACGCGTACTCACTTTTTTCCTCTCTCCCACGGAATCGAAGGTGCTCATGCTGCGACCGAGTGCACTGCAAGTGTGTTTCCGGTACAGCATGATCCAAGAGAGAGCATTACTCGGGCTCGAGTGTCAGGCGTGCTACTTTGTCTCTCTTGGACAGCTTGCACCTTGATTCTCACTCTCGGAGCCTTCTGTAGCTGCTCATGCGAGCGACCCATGCTTCTTGAGAGTTTGCGTGCGGTCTGCGCCTTTCACGCGGTGGACTTTGACTGCAGCCGCTCCTGGTAGTGATACTCTGGGCTGGGTCCTGTAAGTCACAAATGTCAAGCGTGGAACAGACGAGCGAGTCGCGCCAATGATCAGACACCGACATCATCTGCTGCTCTCCATTGCCCCTTTGATCGGGTGAGGACCAAGTCGAGACGCCATGTAGCTGCGAAAGGCTGTGTTGCCTTGCGGCCTCAGGCACTCTGGGACGACATCCCTCCAAAGTCCTGTGTAGACTTCGCAATGATGATCAATAGGTGTCGTCTTGCGCCCAATCGTGACTTCGGTCCCTGAGGCGCTCAAGCCCGACTTTGTCGACCTCATACAGACGTCGCTGTTGCCTCCACTTATGCTCTTTCGCCAGTGTTGCCCTTATCCTAACACATCTGAAGCTGTCGCCATACACGGAAGACGCCACGTCTAGCTCAGCCGAGTGGCGGAGATGATGGAGAACTGGGCATCCAAAGATCAGACGGGGCAGGTATACCTACCTGAGGGCTATGGCCTGTTCCTGAAAGCTTGTGGGCCCGCGCGAACAAAATCAAACGCTCCTGTCGTTATACTTGTGCACGGCTTAGGCGGCAGTGCTAGCGAATGGCTAGACGTTCAACGCGTCGTGTCCGACTTCGCCCGCGTATACCTGTACGAGAGGTCTGGGTATCAAGGAAGCGACCCGTCTCCCAACGATCCCACACCCCAAAGCATAGCGGCCGAGCTTCGAGCACTCCTTCAGGCTGCTGCTATTGCGCCGCCCTACCTGCTCGTGGGTCACTCTTATGGCGGTGTGATAGTGAGGCAATTTCTCGCAGACTTTGCGTCCACCGTCAGCGGCATGGTGCTCGTTGACTCGGTGCCCGTAGTGAATAAGTTCCCCACGGTCTGGACGAAGCTTCTCGGTAACGCGAGCTACGCGGAAGTCGTTGGCCTACGGGCCAATTTGAGTGTCAACGAGAAGGACTATGACAGCATCGAGCATGAAAGTGAGCTGAACGAGCAGCCTGGAGGCATTGCCGAGAGGGAGCTAGGATTTATCGTCCCTGGCAATCAGCGACTTACTGAACACCTACAGGGGAAGAAAGCGTTAGGGAGCGGCCGTCTCTGCGTCATCTGGTGCGATGAAGCTCGAGATTTTCGCAGAGTGTACGAGCACGGCGTACGGCATGGATATGGCACGTCAGATGAACAGGAGATCGTCCGTGCACATCTCGAGACAATGTCAATGGACGAAGAGGTAGCGCAGAGGACACAGCTTGCGCTGTCGAGTACCGCGCGCTTTGTCCGTGCCGAAGGCGTGCGCGCAACACACAATGTGCATATGGTTGATCCTGGCTGGGTCGCCCAGCAGATACGATGGGTGTTCGATGGGGTTCAATCGAATGTGCCAGTGGTGGTCTGATCTTGAGCAGCCGGACTGGCCATAGTAGTACCCTTGGGAGCATCTTTGAAGGCAGTGCTGGCCCTGCGATAGCGCCCAAATGGGCTTGCATGCTAGCGGTTGAGAAGGAACGATGTGGAATCGCTGCTTGGAGTGCTTGCGAAGCCAAACCTGTGAGCAACCTCTTTCTATCTCATATGTCAATCGTGTAAAGTCATAGGGATGCTCCCTTACCTATCCGCTTACACTACGACTCACACTTTCCTGAGGGTGATGTATATACCGCAGGATCGGTATTGTACATGTGGCGTGGCGTAGAAACCTCCAGCTGTCTACGCAAAGGTTCATGCGCACGGTCATTCGTACCATATCAATGATCTTGACCAGGAATATTGCATCGGGGCTGGTTGCGCAGTGGTAGCGCGCGCTCACAACACCAGACGTGGAGTGATCGGAGCGCTCTGGTAGCGCAGACTGTCGTTGACGGGATTCGATCGATGCTTCTATAGGTATCAGCTTGAGCGAGGTCATCGGTTCGAATCCGAGCCATGTCAAATCCTTTTGCTGCCTCTGTTCGATTACTGTATACGCCAGAGTAAGCCACGATGCGCAGGACCTCTCTTCAGAATGTGTATATGTATCTTGTTTGTGCGACAGACTGCTGATTAACCCATACATGACGAATTCACGGTACCAAACGAAACCTCACACGGGCGACTGAAACTCTCTGTCGCCCTGGATGGAGTGACTAATTAACTAGCAGGCCATCGCATGCGAGCGTGCGAGGTAGGCATCTCGTCTCTCGTTTCTGTTTCCCGTACACTGCGCTCGTCACGAGCGCCTCAATTTCGCTAGGCGTCTGTACATCTGGTGAAGAGTGCGAGGTTGCTGACCGAGTGCTGAAGAAGAGCCATTACGTTACATGCTTTAAGCTACTAAGCGGTTCACGCTATAAGGGCGCCAACACTAGGCCCTGCAGGACTGGGTGCTTAGCATTTGCGAATCCACTTCACATCAGAAGACTGAATGTACGTGTTAGTGTTGCTCGTTCCTTCCTCGGACTCGAAAATCGCCTGGCGGAATCTCCCGCTTTGTTCATCGTTTCTACGAAAGAATTCGAGGCGATGAAGCTACACTTGAACTACTGCCGATACTCTTCGCCACCTTCACGGACACGACGTACGCCATGTGTCAACGTCACCCAATGGCATGCAAATTCCAGTTCGTAGTTCTGCGCAGCACACTCGAAACGCAACATCCGCCAAATGCTGGAGCACTAGACCGATGTCAGCGTTATCAAGCAGCGCTGGAGCGCTATCCCGAGAAGCATCGCGAGATTGCTTTACTAAATCGCGATAGAGATGACTTCTGGGCGGACCTCAAAGAGTACGCTCCCTTGCAGATGTACTGCAGAGAGCGCCCGTATATCGGTGGCGTCGTGCGAGAAGGCGTGGAGCCTGGCTCCGCAATACGCGCGATCCGTGGTAGCTGGAAGAAGAATCACGGGAAGGTTCCTTCTCAAGCAACGGACTTTGATCGGCGCAGTATGCCTGACACTGCGAGCCACAACTTCACATTGGCCGTTGGACATACCATCATTGAACGCGATCCTAGTCTTACTTTGGAGGATGTCTACCCCATAATGCAGATCTGCCGGTCAGTGAGAGGAGTCGAACACAAGAGCGCTGGTCGCTTGGCAGAGGAATGGCTCGAAGACGCTCTCGGACATCTCATCACTGCGGATGAGTCGAAAGAACTATCGGACTGGCTCCGGAGCCGAGGTAAGGAAGCTGACAAGTTTCCACTGGCCATTGATCTGGCGCATTTTGTTGACCCGCCCAATCCCGGGCTTCGCGAAATGAGCGAGAGTTTGCTGGTCCATGCCCTCTCTTACATCCTCAATATCACTAGACACGGATCCAAGCATACTCGCGTGTGCGCACCCTGCTGGATGGACGAGTTCAACTAGGCCCTCCGAAGTGGCAATGACGTCCTCACAGCGCGCAGCGTCCGCAAGAGAATGACTGAAGTCAATTGGACCTCTGACGTCCGCATCGGCATCCTCCCGATCCGTATCTTGCGCAATAGCTACGCCCTCGTCATCATGGATCTGGAATCCAACATTCTGTGTGCATACCTGCCCAGTCATTGCGAGATTCCGCGGGAATGGGACGTACTCGTCGAGCACATTTGCGCACATCTGGGAGTAGACTGCCCTGGCAGACTGGTCAAGTGGGATGGTCTAATGTCTCGCGTGTCTGCAGTGTCTGGACCTCTGGTCTTAGCACACGCAGCGCTGTACATGCTGCATCGGACGGGCAATCTCGATGATGAGACACTCGATCTTGGGAAGACAGTCGTAAGCGAGTCAGCTGGCATCAAGCTTGTTGAGTGGGCAAGCTTGATCCTGAAGGGAGGTCGTATTCCGAGAGAAGATGTGCTGTCTCTGTGCACTAGACTGGCAAAAGTGCTGCTCCCGGCGGGGGAAGTAGACGAATAGACAGCAAGGGCTGATTGATATGTTGCGCATCAGGCACGCAGGTTCGAGCCCAAGTTTGCGGGAATGTCTGAGAATGGGTCTGCGTAGCCAACCAGGTATGCGACAGCGAGGATGGACTCTCTGGACGTCATAGTATCTCGACGTGGTTGAAACCCTATCAAAGCATTCGCTCGTGCTATGTGTATCCCTCAACGGTGACCCATATCTCGCTGCGCTCTTCCCAATACTCGAAACGCGCCTGCGCGACTATAGCGGTAGCCAGAGCAAAGACTGGTCATGCTGTTGCTGCAGTGTGAGGGTGATGCCTGCCACGTTCAGGAATCGGTGCTGACTAAGAAGTTCTCTCGCTCCATGGTGATCCATGTCAGAAGTCCTGGCGGTGGCCGTGTCTGCAGCACCAGTGGAGAGTCTCCGATGTTCTTAAGACTAGAGTATGTCAGACAACGCTGCCTAGTGCATGTCTCACCTAGGAACATATTACAGTTCCCTGCAGAGCCGCACCAAGCGGAGAACGCTTTGGTGGCATACCCGGCCTGTGATCGCTCGGGGAGCAATGTGCCGTGACAGTCGACATGAGTACAGCCTGGTCGCAGTCTCGCTTGAAGACTGTCGACGAATTGCGTCTCTGCCCAATGGATGCCGTTCCAGCGACCACGTCGTTCGGCTCTTGCAGATTCCTGAAATCGTTACACAAACCCGCGTATACCTCTCTGCTACATCTAGCCGATCTTTAAATAGAACAATATCCTTCGAGTCCGGGATTCCCCAGCGGTAAAGCACCTTCCTTGCGGTAGTCTCTGCCGAGACCAGCGTACCTACTCCACGGCCCTGGCAAAGTCAGGAGCTTTCAAGTCACCTCGGTACCGGCGACGTTATTTGCGTTTGCGGAACGTCGAATCTGCTCCCTCACCAACCGAAGACTCCGCGCTGTGCTCTCGCTCTTGTCTCTTCGTCTTGCGGGCACGAGAGGCACCAAAGGTCTTATCGTACACTGGCTTCAGCGAAGCACCTAGTTTGTACCCGTCCTCCCCGGGTTGACGTCGCTGGTCGAGGTTTCACTTTCGAACGTGCAGAGTGAGAAGAGCCTTGAACATATCACAAATCTGCAGAATTACAGCACCGTCCAGATGACACTCTCGTGGAGATAGCATTACAGTGCTTCAGTGTCGCAGCCAGGCTGACACAAGCATTACCCACACTCCAGACAATCGGAGAAGCACCGGTAGCCTAGTGACCATGATTGTCTGTACGGAGAGATTGGTGGATAGAGTGCAAGGGCCATCGTTGGTCTGCTCCGAGCATTTATCATACAGTCGGCAATCAGGGATGATTGAGCCTTCACTCTTCCTAGGATATCAATCTCTCAGCACCAGGGAGCTTTCGCCTGAGCATCTCGTGATGACGCCGTGTCAACGTGGATAGATGCGCATGTCTCTTTGAGAGGAGAGCTCCGCTATGAGACTTATTAGTCCGATGCGGACGACCTAGCGTCATTACGACGCAGGCTCTCATGGTCTGATCGGAGTTGAAAGCACAATGGCAGTGCAGTCGGTACAAGCTCAAGCATCCGCAGGTTTCATAGGAGTGGTAGGCTAGAAGCTCCTTGTAGCCAGCGTTGCGAAACAGGTGCAGCTAGAAGTCCCGAAAGTGATCGAACGGCGTGATACAGGCGACCGACAGGACAGGGCGTCTGCTTGGACATGTCTCCACCCACCTCGTCGTCGTTCTGTGAGGAGCCCAGTCGAGAGATCAGTTATGCCAACCAAGAAGCCGATGGCGGCCAGGAACACACGGCAGTCGGAGGCGGAACAGCACACAGGCTGCCGGCTAGTGTGCAACATAGTACATGAAGATACATAATTCCATCGTAAAAGGGTATACATCAGCCTATCCTCCACCCTAACGCCCGTCCAACCTTACACTTACTCCTAAATCGCTCAGTCATCGCCGTCCACCCATCTCGATCTCCCGCCTCCTCTCCTCTCTCCTCTCCTGACTACCCCTCACCACCGTGATTCCACTATCTTCCCCGGAGCTCCCACTAGCCGTACTAACACCCCTCCAAACCCCGTCCCAAGGCCTCATGCCCTGTTGACTCCACTGCCTGCTATGCGTCGGCCTGCTCTGCGTCGATCGGCCAGATGCACTGCTCTGCTGATGCCGCGGCGCGTAGTATCCACCGACAGGTGTCAAATGACCAGTGTCTTCGGCCTCTTGCTGGCCCTGCCACTCGATGTGAAATGTGCTCTGGCTTGGGTCAGGCGTGGGCGGTTGATTGCGCTGCAGCAGGAGCATGAGCATCTGCTGGCGCTGCATCTCTTCTTCTGTGATGTGATTGGGATCGTAGACTCCACCAGACGCAGGAGGAGTCTGAGGATGCGCAGATGTAGGGTACATGTTCGCGAGATAGTTCTCGTAGTAGCCCGGAGCCTGGTACGCCAGACTTGCGCTCCGGCCTGTAGGGACTGCAGGGTCTAGGGGCTGCGTGCGCATGTTCGGCGGGACGTAGGGTCCGGGACCGCGGGATTTGGACACGCGACGGTAGGTGTAGATCAGGAGGGTGCCGTAGACTACCGTGCTTACCGCCGACGCGACCGTGACTAGTAGCGCGGGCGTGTTCCAGGCATAGCGCGTGCTGATCAAGAAGTCATAGAACACCGTGAGTAGCCCCAGGGCGCATGCAGTCGTACATGGCAGGAACACAGACTCTGCCTGAAACGCTGCGTTCCTCACAGCAAAGCAGATTAACCCCGTCACCGAGAGTCCAGCAGTAAGCAGCGCGACCGCGAATATCCCAATCACCGTCTTCGGCGCTCGTAGCAAAGGATCCGAGTCAAAGGTCGCCGGTAGCATAAGATATCTGCGCATGAATATCAGCGCCATGCATTCCACAGCGGGTGGGTCTCCAACTCACCCTCCCAGTATCATCAACGTCGCGATCCCCGCCACGACTCTCCAATACCACGGCACCGCATCTCGTTCCGCGCTCGAGCCTTCCAAGTTCCTGTACCGCTGCGGGCGCATGGCCGCCCGCAGTCTCTTCACCGCATCCACTCTGTCTCTCTCTCCACTTCAGGCCGTGGAACGATGAACGGGCGCTCCCCCCTCCTTGCGGTCTCGGACCTTGCGCGATCTGTCTAGCAGATTTGTTCTGACCCTGCTAGTCGCGACCAACGTGTGTGCGCCCAGGTCACACGGTAGACTGCCTTCGCGCGTGCCGCAGCGTGGTCGACGATCGGTGCCGGTGGGGGGGAGTGATTGCCTCGAGAAGCGTCGCGGACCGCAAGGGTAAAGAACTTATAGCTCAGAAGATACGTATGCACAACCGCTACAACGTAGGAGAACAACGAGTCAAGCGATACAGGAGATATGGACTGCAGCATGGTCATCAATACCAGCCGCAGTCGATACGAGGTCCCATACGATGTCCCCGTCTTGGCAGCACCACTAGACAAGGCGAAAGCTTGTCTTCCACGACTGAACTCAATTAATGACAGCAAGCGAAAGTCATGGATCTGCAGCAGCGGTATAAACATTATGTATCTCGTCCAATCCCTACCATGTAGCAATCTCGCGACGGTGCGGGAGAAGGCCATGCTCGGCATGGGTGTGAGCCTGAGCGACTGCATCAGTCTCTTCTTAGCAGTGCTACCGAAGCGGTCACCCTTTGCTAGCTTCGCAATTTGGTGCCTTCGATAGCTGGACTTCGATGTGCTTCGACAAAGTGCCACATCCTCCGCCAACGCGGATGAAAATCTCGGAGCTTCTGCCACTTGATGCGCTCGGGACTTGGCCAGCACCTGCAATGCCCTGCTTGATTTTGCGTGAACCCTCTGCCGTAGAGGCGGCGCATCAGTGCACCGGGCTGGCACTGGCATACCCAGCGAGGATAGATCCAATCTGCGTCACAGGCGATGATTGACATGTGGCTACGAAAGGCTCGAACGTCCGCCAGATCCCGATACGCAAGATGTATCGTTTGGGGACCGCAGCCTCACGGCCATGGAACCGATGTGGGTCCAGCGTTTGAGTTGCGACAGTCGTGCGATGACAGCAATCGACAGTCGAAAGCTGCACAGTCCATCGTGCGTCCTCCACCTCAGTGCGCAGCATCGATTCGACTCTCGCAGAAGCCTTGGGCTCAATCGCTTGGTCTCGGCTGATCGATCAAACTCAACGAGGGCACTTGCGGCATATGAACCTCTTCAACAACTCACTACCGCCTCTTGTTGAGCCCAGCTTTCTTCCTCTCGTCTCGATCGCCCTCCGCCAACCACCGGCTCGCCTTCACGAGCTGCACAACATTGATCCACTGCTTCACAAGCATGATTGGCGCGCTCCCCAGTGTGAGAATCCAAGGTACAGTCGAGTCCATTTTATTCGCTCTTGCCATCTCCATCGCCGCGGCCGAGAAAGGCGATGGGAAGAGTAATCGAGGCTCAATGTGTGCTGGTGAGCCGGGTTGCATGGACGAGGCGATGGTTGAGTCACCGCTAGGTGGTAAGAGAGCTGGGGTGACGATTGGCGAGGAGAAGCAGAGGAGGTAAAGGGCGATGAAGAACAGCTCGTTCAGGGCGCAACAGGTGAAGAGGACCCACTGCGTGGAAGTCAGTAATGCATCGCCGTTACCCATTCAATGCAAGCCTACCTTATTCGTGTAATACAAATTCATAATCCTACTTCTGCTCGCGCTCACGTTCTTATGGCTCTCGCCCTGCCCGCCCATTACAAGCGTCGCATACATATGCATGTAATGGCTCGCGAAATCCAGACTGATCAGCCCCTGGAAGATCGCAGAATAGGCTGGCTTCGCGACTGCCAAGAACACCAGCAAGCAGGAGGTGGTGCAGCGATCCGTGATCATATCCAGCACTGCGCCGAAGCGCGTCGATTGGGAGAACTTGCGCGCGGCCATGCCATCGAGGGCGTCTAGGAGGCAGGAGACGGAGTAGAGGAAGCTGCAGCGGCGGGGGTGGAGGGGCATGAAGTAGAGGGATCCGACGGCGAGGACGATGCGGAGGTAGCCTGCGTTACATTGATCAGCATATAGTCGTGCAACCGACTATCAATCTCTCCTACCTATCAGATTCGGCACGAAGAGGAATATGTTCTCTTCCTTCTTGACCTCTGGCCTGGTGGCCGAGCCCACAGGCTTGCCATTGGCTTGAGTTGTTCTGCGTTCGGCTGTCATGCTATTGAGGGTTTCGTCTGATCGTAGTATGAACCTGCACTCGTATGCGCTTTGCACGAAGTCTAGCTCGAGATCCTTAACGGTGATTGCTCAGACGACAATCGAGGGAGCCTGGACTAGAAGACCTGTTGAGGAGGATGCCTTGGCACAAGCCTGTCGCGTTCAGAGATTTCCAGCGCAATAGAATCGCACGAGGATGTTCGATGAGGAAGCAGCTTGACGGAGTCTAGCTGTGTCGGCACAAAGTCAATCTCCAGTACTTCACGTCTCCAAATGCTGACCTGATATCGCCGGTGCTCAAGACTATCAGATACCGCGGCCGCCAGCTTCCGTTGTAACACGATCTAACGTCATTAGGCCATCCATCCCCGAAAGATCAGATAAAGCCACGTGAGTGGGGGGGTGTACGTGCTTGCAAGTGCTTGCTCGTGACATTGTTTCCTCCACATATCAACATGGCTCCAGAATCCCGACGCAGAGACGAAGATGACTCGGACTACGATGAGAATGCGGACGAGGACTTCGCACCCACCACAGCAGCACGCGAGGACGATGTCTCCTCGTCATCTGAGGACGAGGACGCGCCTGCAAATGCGCCGAAGAAGCGGAAAGCTAAGGTCACCTTCGAGGACGAGGAATTAGCTTCGGGAGATGAAGTGACGATCAAGGAACGAAAGTCGAAGAAACGGAAGGTCGACAAGGAGGATGAGGAGAGCGGAGGTGAAGGAGGAGTGGTGCGGACACGAGCTCAGCGGGCTGTAGAGAAGGAGCAGAAGAAGCTTCGCAAGGCGCAGGAGAAGGGCGAAGTGACTGTGGACGTTGATGCACTGTGGGCGGAGCTAAGTGCGCTGCCTATCGGTCGGCCGAGTAGGCCTCTGCCTACGGCCACAGATACATTGATTGCAGTGGGCGATGAGGACAAGGAGAATCAGGACGTCACGAAGGCAGTAGACAAGCTCGTCAAGATCCGCCGTCGCATAGCGTTCGCCGGGGAGATTACAGAGGTCGAGGAAGAAGTCCCTGCTTCCTCTGCAGCAGCGCAGCAATACCTCGGTGCACACCCGGAGGGTACTTTGCAACATAACACACCAACAACAACGCTCACACGCCCTCTCCGTCGGCCCTCTTCCTTCGAGCCTAACCCCCTTGCTGCGATCCGTGGAGTGCCTCCAGAGAGGCTCCGACCCCGCGCTCCCTCACGGACCGACGTCCTGCTTGCCACGCAGAGACTCGAAGACGAGCGCAAGAAGAAAGCGGAGAAGATGAGCACAGTTCAGAAGAGCGCATTGGATTGGAGGGGGTTCGTCAGAAAAGAGGGGATCGAGAGCGAGATGGAGGAGTATGGGAAGAGCAAGCGGGGTTTCCTTGCCAGGGAGGAGTTCCTGGACCGCGTCGCTGGAAAGAAGGAGGAGGGGAGGCGGGATGCAAGGTTGAAGGCGTGATAATTGTCATGTGCAATGATCGATATGATACCCTTGTGCGGTCCCGTCTTGAAATCGCGGATCTACCGGAGTGAACTCCTGCCCTCTGCGTGCTAGTGACACACGAGATGCTGGCGTTCGATCGCCAATGGAGGCGATGCCGCAATGGCATCTCGCTGCTCTGTAAGGATAAGCCTGGTCTCGTGTGCAAGATCTTCACGATCTGCCTTCTGCAGCCCTGCAGACCTTGAACCCCACGTTCGTCTCATCGTATGTGAGACATTGCGGTTAGAGATACCGCATGCAAGCAGTGAGCATCATTGATCGAGTTCGAGAGTGATGTCCACCCTCAGCAGTCTGATAGAAGTGACGTACAGCTGTTAACATGTTCAGTTCGCTGTCAACATGGATTTAGCAGTCAGCGACAGCACCCAAATAGTTCTCGCGTATCTTGCATGTCGGAGCTCCCCGCCGTCCCCGTCTCACTGAACGAGCTAGCGTTTCGGGAAATTTACTCTAGCGCATGAAGAAGAACCGATGCGTTGGCTTGATGCGGGAATTGTGTCGACGAGTCAGCGGGAAGAGAAGTTCAAGGGTGCTCTATGATTGGTTGACGGGAAATGTTTGGGGAAGCGAGAGAAGAACCTACATGAGAAGCTGCATGTAGAGGTACCTCAGCCAACTCTGTGTATGTGCTTGATGATGATGAGATGTTGGCAGTGATGTGGAGGTAATGATGGCTACGCCCATCATCGCCATCGCGGTCCCGCGATGGCATTGTTGGCTGACGTCCGTTGTAAGCAACCTCATCTCTCAGGCCAACGCTCGATAGCGGACGTTGCACGACCAAACGACGCCAGCAATAGTACCGTACCGCATAATGCCTTGTTTCAGTGTTTCCACGTGGGATCACCCGGGATCACCCTGAAGCAGGATCTCGTCACTCCCGAGGGTCAAGCAAGATACCTCCAATGGCTCAGCACCAAAGCAAGCACTTCTCAAGCACATGTCCAACTCGCGCATCGCCTTGACCGCACATTTGGCCGGGATTCTTGCGTGCGAGCGGGTCCTCAAGATCCGCATCGGATCTGCAGCAGGGTTGGTGCACATCCAGGGCCTGCAGGTGGCAGATGTACTCCACCAAAGGCGCGATAAGTGCGCAATGCAATCAATATAGACATACAGTATGTGATCAGTCTCTTCATCCACCTTGCCGCAAACCCTCAAGTATTCATCCTCTGCACCGCCGATCAGCACCTCTCTCCATCATCTCCCCAACATCTCCCGTGCCCACGAATCGAACGCCATGCGCAATCAGTCCCTTGACTAGCTTCCGAATCTCCCACACTCGGTGTAAACGCTATTTGCAGCACACTGCACAAGCGATCGACCCTACTGCACGCGCCCTCCCCAGTGGTACCACGTCTTGCACGTTTGCGGCGCTCGCATCAAAAAGCCACTCCCACTCCAGCATTGCTAGTGGCGATCATTTCCGCGCAGACTTCTGGCTAGGAGGGTGACAGTGCCGTTAGAGTTGCATTGGGGAGTCTTTCGAGTGTTCATCATTCAATGCCACACTCGACTCAAGTCTCCATCGACACTCTGAGCGACTATCCTGCTGAGGGAAGGCCATTGACTGCTACTACCACTACGATATCCGATCTTGATACCCTACCATCTGCTACAGCCGCTAGGAAGCTTGCTGCGGCCGATTACAGTAGACCTCGCGAGGCGCAAACGGTTGTAAGCACTACTGGACTGTCGCCTGTGTCGCCTGTTCATCCTACCGGAAAGCGCGATAGCACTCACATCGCGCACTCTTATGCGAATCTAATCGGCAACGGAACATATAACGCCGACAGGAATACCGCCAGCTTCGCCATGCCAGACAGGAACAGTGTTAGCTACTCTGCGGAGGCTGAGGCGGGCAAGAGGAGGCTGCAGTACTATGAGGAGGTGTTTGCGTACAAGGAGAACGGAACCAGCAGCGCAAAGGAGAGGGTGCATAGGGAGGCGCCAGTCGTGGCGGAGTTGAGGACGAATGTGATCGTATGTACGATGTTGTAGGTCATGTTTGACTTTCACTGACGACGTCGCAGATCAAAGATGAGTTCACATTGGTCACAGACCTCTCGTACCACCTCGCAGCGAGGTACACGCGACCAGACTCGTCCATTATGATCAATGTCGACCACAGCTCGTGTCTCGCGTTGGCAGGGACGTTCGAGCCCTGCTACATCCTCACAATCAGCACTGTGCCTTCAGAGATGCAGCCAGTGACTAACAAGCGCAACGCAGCGCTCATACAATCCTTCATGGCAGACATCCTCAGTGTACCGCCAGATCGAGGTATCATCAAGTTCAACCCGATCCCAGAAGAGAACTTAGCTACCAACGGCAACACCATGCTCGGCGAGATCGAGCGACTGGAGCGCCTTAACGCAGGCGGCGACGGTAGCATCAAGCGCACAATCGCAGAAGCCCGCAAGAGCATGCCGGGCTTCGCCAGCAAGAAACACAGCACCACAGACGCGCGGCTGAATCCACTCCCTAATGGCATCCCCGATCGAGCAAGCAGACACGAGCGCCGACGAAGCAACTCCGCTTCCGCCTCACCACCTCTCGAGAGCCCAATAGTCCCGAATGTCTTCGAGCTCGCCGGCACCAATGATCCGCCCCGCCCCTCCACCTCCCACGGCGGCAACACAGCCATGCAGAATGGCCTGTGTCTAAACGGCATCAGCAAAGAAGACCTCGTTGGTCCTTCGACGCGCACGGCCAACGGGCGACCAAAGACGTTCTCCGGCCGTCCTGTAGCCGCAGACTACGACGCAGATATGTCGA
>JAVRRP010000482.1:0-17659 GCA_036872775.1 Oleoguttula sp. CCFEE 5521 | reverse complement strand
GCTTCCCGGATCCTGATGCAGGGAAGAGTGAGGCAGAGAAAGCTGCTATCGTACGTCTCGCGCTCCGTCTGAGACGGCTTCGGGTTGCTGACTTCGACCCAGGACAAAGCCCTCGTCCGCCGCTTGGATTTCAAGCTCATACCATGGCTCACGCTGCTCTACCTGGTTTCCTTCCTCGATAGATAAGGCTAACCACTTCCCTCTGTGTCCCTCTCCGACTGACAAGCGATGCACAACGAACATAGGCAATGCCAAGGTTGATGGCCTCGTGAAAGACCTAAAGATGACTAACGGCCAGTACAATGCTGCCCTCAGTCTGTTTTTCGTGAGCTACGCCGGCTTCGAGCCATTGACGAACGTGCTGTTGAAGAGGCTGAGGCCGAGTATCTTCATACCCGCGATCATGGTAAGTAAGTGGGGATTGCCGTTGTTGGGCATGATGCTGATGCCCATCTGCTAGGTCCTCTGGGGTATCGTCATGTGCTTCATGGGCTTCGTACATGACTTCTCCGGGCTGGCTGCTGCAAGATTCTTCCTTGGAGTAGCAGAGGCGGGCCTGTTCCCTGGTGTAAAGTATATAACACTACGATATGCTGACGGGACTACGCTGACTTCAGTAGCTACTATCTCTCCTGCTGGTACAAGCGCAGCGAACTCGGCATCCGAGCAGCAGTCTTCTTCTCCGCCGCGGCACTTGCTGGTAGCTTCGGTGGACTTCTTGCCGCTGCGATCGCACTAATGGACGGCATCGGGGGTAAGAAGGGCTGGGCCTGGATCTTTATTCTCGAAGGTCTCGCTACTGTGCTGATCGGCGGAGTCTCGTATTGGATGGTACATGACTTCCCCGACGAAGCGAAGTTCCTCTCCGATGACGACCGTCTACGAGTACTTCGCCGCCTCAAGGCCGACGGCCAGTCTTCAGCCGAGCACGAAGAGTTCAAGATGTCCTACTTCTGGGCCTCCGTCAAAGACTGGAAGACTTGGGCGTTTGCAGTCGTGTACATGGGCTGTGACGGTGCGCTTTACAGCTTCTCGCTCTTTCTGCCCACGATTGTTCAGGAGCTTGGCTATGCAAGTACGCAGGCGAATTTGCTCAGTGTGCCGCCGTATGCTGCGGCAGCGGTGTTGACTATCTTGATTGGCTGGCTGGCTGATCGGACGAAGCAGCGAGGGTGGTGTAACATTGGAGTGTCATTGATCGGAATTACTGGATTCAGCATGCTGCTCGGTGCGCCGACGAAGTCTACGGGGATCAAGTACGCCGGCACGTTCCTCGGAGCGATGGGCATCTACCCGTGTGTCGCCAACACCATCTCCTGGGCAGCAAACAACAGCGAGGGAGTGTACAAGAGGGGTGTCACTCTCGGCTTTGTCATCGGTTGGGGCAACCTGAACGGTATCGTCAGCAGCAACATCTACCAGGCCAAGGACAAGCCAAATTACCGTCCGGGACATGCCGTGGTACTGGCCTACATGGTCGTCTTCTTGTTGGGTGGAAGTCTGTTCACCCACTTCATGCTCATTTCCGAGAACAAAAAGAGGCTGGCAGGCAAGAAGGACCACCTCATCGCTGGCAAGACGAACAGCGAGATCGAGTTGATGGGAGACAAGCGGTAAGCCCTGCAATCCTCGTCGGCCAGATCCTGAACTAACATTCTTCCAGACCTAGCTTCATATACACTGTATGAGCGATGCTAGACCGGCGGTGTATCTTGTACGTGGTAGCGGGGACCACATAGCCAGTGAATAGAGTTCCATACACTGACCCTCATTCCCATACCATAAGCGCCGCTGTGGCAGTCATCCTGTGCCGCTGGCATATACTGACAGCCCATGTCGTCGTCTTGTGCTTCTCCGCGATGGTGCTGCTCCAAGATCGCCCCCCACTCTGCTGTCAAACCCATCAACATCGATCGTAACTTCAACATCATGACACGCCACTACAACACCCAGTTCCCTTACGAGCTTCATCAAGCAGCCTACGGCCGGGCCCCTCCGACTCGATATAGCATGCCTCGTCACGAGAATTACTACTCCAGAACTAGTCCAGCATACAAAGGCATGATGTAGAATCGTCTGTCGATGGATTCTGGAGGACTGATTTTATAAGTATTCTTGCTGACTATGTGCTATAGCTCACCGCCACTCGCAGCCCCCATTTCTGCCGAGTAGAGCGAGAGGATCTTGGCAAACTGATGCGCAGCCGCGTGGTGGGTGGTACCCGGGGATGGGGTTCAGGGACAGGATGAGGACTTGGTGGGGTTGGAATCAGAGGATAAAGTCCTCCTGGTGTGAAAGCTGGGCGATGAGCATCGCAGGCTAGGTTTGGCGTTTGCTTGAGTAGATTGAGAGTGCCTTTGCTTACCCACTTTATTTCACGCCGCTCGACTCGATGAGTGGCCCATTTGTGCGTATCGAGCACCGTCCCCTTACCAGCAGTGGTGGACGTCAATATCGAGTAGCAGCGATCGTCGCAACTGACAGATTGCGCACAGTGGATGCGAACCTATTTAACACCGGTCAAGAGGATATAGCGTCGCCAGCGGAGCGGCAGAGGGTACCATCCCAGTCACCAATGTGTACCTGGAGCTAAAGGGTTCATGCACTGTGCTGTTGCTACTCGATGCAGAATCATCAAGCGAAGGAACCTGCAAGTTTGAAATCATCACCAGCACCTACCAGCATCTCGACACACATCCGCAATCAATACATATCCGGACACCTGAACTTCGGCTATGTCTCGGCGAGACCGAGACGCGCTTCGTCGCCATCCTGCAAGTTTCAGTCCGGCTTAACTTGGCATGATGGCGAATCGTGAGTTGTTGATGCATCATGTTCACATGCATGTCGACACTGACTCATATCGCAGGCCAACGCGAAACCACAGGTGGCCAATCGTCGAATCTATTCGATAAGTAACATCGCTCTTTCCGCAGCGCTTCGTTTGCGACATCTCCGTTCCGAAGGCTACGTGCATGGCCAGCTCGAGCAAATAGGCGTTGACAGCTAAGCAGGTGGGCTCAGCCGCTTCGCTGGCGGCATCGGTCGTCGATTCGACGGCTCCCAAGATCGCTTCGGAGGCGGCGGCGGGTACCGTAGTGGAGGATCTGCCCAAAAAGTACATGATCGCGAGCGCAGGCCATACCAGCAACAGTACCACCGTTCAGACACCTTCGCCGGTCTTGGGGGCCGCTCGAGTCGGCCATACGGTGGAGGTGGCATGGGTGAGCGTTACGACGCTCGTAGCGCCTTCAGAGGGTTCGATGCGTGCGGCAGCAGACCGTTTGGCGGCAGCGGATTCAGAACTCGTCACGATCCTCGAGGGTCACCGTACCTGGGTGCGAGGACGCCGAGGAATGAGGTGCCGAATTATCCCCACCAGATCCATCAGAACAGGAGTAGTCAGAGCTCGTTCGTGACGAGGGGATCGCATCTTACTATCTGATGCGCTCTACTGGCGTCGAAGGCTTGTGTCCGTCTGCATGGGAGTTTGTATTCAGTCATAAAAGGCAGTGATCGAGCTGCGTCTCGCAACCGGGTTACATGTCGTGACACGGATCACCGCCTCCAGTTCGGTGCCGCGGCTTCCATGGTCTAGACTAAGACCGTCTGGTCTTCGATATTCCCGTAATAGCATATGATGATGTCGGCTGCCTTCCACCGAACGTCTCCATCGGAGGTAAACACCTAGCGCCTGCGCTTGGCCAGGACACCCCGCGGCTCCGGAGCTCACGTGAGGATGAACTCTAACATAAGCACTTCACCCGGCTTGCGCACTTCGCCATGTTGTGCCGATGTTGTCGCGTGGAGATGTCGCGCGGTCTTTCAGACACCTTGACGTGCCTGACTCCGCCCTCACCATGAATTAGGAGAGCCTCCTTTCCCCGTCCCGCCCATCGAAGTTCCCGCCCCACGGACGGCATTGCACGCCACAGTCGCGCAGCCAGAATGCCGAGACCGAAGAAAGATGGCAGCGCTGAGCCGAAGAAGCGCAGTCGCACAGGATGCTGGCCGTGCAAGGCGAAGAAGATCCGATGTCCGGAGGAGAGACCGGCGTGCGCGACCTGCGTGAAGAACGGGACCACTTGCGACTACTCGATACGCCTGACGTGGGGAGGGCGGTCGAAGAAGGATCAGGATGATGTGGGAACTGAATCGGGAAGCTTCACCTTTGTTGCCACCCCAGAGTCATTCGCTACACCCGCGGCAAGATCAGCAAAGGGTGGCTTTGAGCATGTCTTCTCAGCGCAACCAAGTCCAAGACCGCAATCTGCGCCTCGGCAACCCAAGCAAGAGCGACCGGCATCACACGCAAGTCCAGATACTGTGCCAGGAGCAGCGTCAACGATGTCGATTGATCCTTCTCTGCAACTCGCAAAGCTTCAAGATGGGCCGCACAACTATCAAGCCCAGTCTGGACACGACTTGCCGCCATACGCGCAGCTCACTGCAAGTGTGGGCACGCCTTCAACCTCATCAACAGCAACACCTCCAACCTGGTCGCCCGATCACAGCTCCAAGCGTATGAAGCTAAGCCCGAGGATGCCTTTCTTGGGTGGTCAACCCAGTCCGCCGTATGCTGTCCCTAGACCGCCATCGATGTACGATCAGCAAAGTCCCGAGTCGACATATTACACACCACATAGTATCAGTAGTATCGTCAACACTCCTGCCACACCCGGCTCGAGTATTGCCACTACATCTCCATTCCCTCTGCATCCTCCTGCCACCATGTCACTCCAAGATCCTCCAGATCTGCGGCGGCTGTCTGTAAAGTCACTACTTTCTGACCCTTCAGAGGAGCCCATGCGTCCTCAACACATCCGATCTGACAGCCATAGCTCACGACTGTACGGCTACGATCACGGCTTGCCGGATCAGGACGCACCACACAACGATGACCGCAGCGCCATTGGTCCACGGTCACCAGATCTTCGCAGAACGAGCGATGCACGATCAGAGACTAGCACGTCCTCTGGTGAAGCAGACGGCAGACAGATGGCATTCGAGCCTGGTGGCTACTACGACAAGCCTGTGCCCGTGAGGATACCTCGCGCACTGGAGCCACTTCCGTTTGAGCTGAGCGATAACCCTATGAACTTGCTATACTTTCATCACTTTCTGAACCACACAGCACGCATACTGGTGCCTCACGACTGTCCCGAGAATCCTCTTCGAAGCGTGCTCCCGCAAATGGCGGTGCGGAATAAGCATCTCCTCCATCTCATGCTCGCCTTCTCCGCCTCCCATCGTGCCCGACTTCTGGATCACCCGGAGCCTGCGAACCGCATTGCTGCATGGATGTCGGATGTCTTCCCAGCGTTGCGAAGAGCGTTGAATGAGCCTTCATCACCTGGGAGTGCAGATCCGGCAGATTCAAATTCACTCGCACCACTCGCGACTGCCATCATGCTGGCATCGCTCGAGATTATTTCGCCCAACACCTTTGTCGTGCCTATCACTTGGCAGAACCATTTGCAAGTCGCTCGACAATTCATTGTCGCTCGAGGCGGACTGCATGATCTTGCACAGCGAGCAGCAGGCGCTAGAGATAAGGCAGCGATCTCATTCCTCTCGCGATGGTTTGCATACCTTGATGTACTAGGCAGCATGAGTGGCGGTCGCCAAACGCAGCCTCTCTGTGGTGCCTATCTTGAAGACGGTGGCGGACTCTGGCTGGTCAACCGGAGCGATGCCGAGATCTACCAGATCGACTGCTTCTTCGGTTTCTCCGGCCGATGCATTGCTCTGCTTGCAGGCGTTGCCGAGCTGGCCTCCCAGTGCGACAAAGAGCGCATCAATCCCATCACCCGATCTGCAAGACCGGGCTGGCAGCCAGGCGAAGCCGCTGCGACCCAAGCTGAAGAGTTGAAGAAGCGACTACAAGCCAGCGCCAAGTGCGTCTACGGCGGCTGCATGCACACTACGCCCACCGATGGCGCATCCGACAATGCCAAGTCCGAGCAAGACATCAATGAGATCTACGCCACGAACGAAGCATACCACTGGGCTGGGATGATCCACCTCTCACGTCGCGTTCTCAATCTTCCTCCTACTTCCGAGGAAGTGCAGAAGTCAGTGAATCATATTGTGCGCTCACTGTCGGCAGTGCGGAAAGGCAGCACGGCAGAGAGCTGCCTACTCTTCCCGATATTCACTGCGGGATGCGAGGCGCTGACGGACGATCAGAGGAGACTGTTCATGGAGAGGCTGACAAGTGTAGAAGGTTGGGGTATGCAGCATGTCGGTCGGGCGAGGAAGCTGATGCAGAGGGTGTGGGAGACTGGGGCTGCCTGGGAGGGCATGGCTGATGGGGAGTTTATTGGGTGAGCATTGCCGAGCACAACGGTGAAGCAAGTGACTGCTGCCACGTCTCACCACTCCTTCCTCGAGCAAGTCGATTATGAAACACACGCGCGCACGTACACGGCCAGGGCGTTCATGCATTATGTCGCTTCGCAGAGAGCCTTGGCAGTTTTGGGATTTGCTGGGCGCCGCGTACAGAGCTTGTCGCCAACGGATATCGATCCTTGATAGCACACACTATCTGCATCATCCTGCACGGAACCGGCATACCTGCTTCTAACATTTCCTCGGCTCACGCCATGGACGGCAAATCCTGCAATGCATGTGTCGCCAACGAGAAGCTGTTGCTCGCCTGCGCACGATGGAAGACCGCCATGTACTGCGGCAAGGCCTGCCAGGCTACGCAATGGACTTTGCACAAGATAACATGCAGAGCACTGGCGCGCATCCGCGCCAAATTCCCCACCTGGAGAGCACTGCGGACATGCTCAGCTACGTTGGCACTACGCTCGAATCGGACGAACTACGCGCGTGTGTCCTAGAGACGGCGCCTGCGGGAGT
The DNA here is from genome assembly GCA_036872775.1 of Oleoguttula sp. CCFEE 5521. Lineage (NCBI taxonomy): Eukaryota > Fungi > Ascomycota > Dothideomycetes > Mycosphaerellales > Teratosphaeriaceae > Oleoguttula > Oleoguttula sp. CCFEE 5521. Next base: position 10,792 of record JAVRRP010000482.1, on the reverse strand, counting down.
CTCTACCAAGTCGGAGGCAAGGCCATTCACTGCACTCAAGGAGAATACACTTCTGTAGGCGCTGTTCGAAGACTGCATCGCACTTGCCCTTACATGACCAACGCCTCGCTCACAGACACGATCTACCAGAGACTGAAACCTCTGGACTGCTCATCGACTGCTTTCGTCAGTTTATCAACGACGTTGAGCAGGTCGGATACGTCCCGCCCGAGCTATTCGGTGACTATACCACACCGAATGCGAGACTTGCGAATCTAATCTACCGTCGCGATTTCGCGGAGGTCCTCCTGGTGTGGTGGAATATAGAGTAGAAATTCATATCGTTGTGTTCGCTTTGCCGAGACCGGCAGGAGCTCTTTACTTGAGAGGAAGCGAACAGAGCAGGAGATCGCACAGGTTTGGGATGATCACCTGATGCCAATGAAGCTGCGCAGCCTCGTACAGAAGGCTTAAAGATGTTCTCCCCTCCCTGATCTAGCGAAGGCACTGGAGGACATGGTGAAAGACGAGGCTGTGCTAGGAGCGCCTATTCAGGCGCCGCTCGCATGGTGAGACTGGTCTTCATATTCATGGACTGGGCAGTGCTGACGATCCGCTGCTGTGAGTGCAAGGATGAGATCACGCGGGGTTCAGCAAGGATCAGCAGCCCTTGAGCAGTGCATGATTCAGATCGCTGTGGCCGGGCTGTCACACCACAATGGCGAGTACGGCGAACATCAATTCTGCGGTAGTATTTTTCCCTTCACCGCTCACTTCACGCAATAGTGAGAGCTTCAGGTGAGGGCTTGCATGGTCGTACCTGCCTCACAAAGGCATATCTTGGCGTTGACAGCCTTGGCCACAACCTATCTCACATGCGAACATCCACCACCAACCATCTCATTCTGTCAACTCCATTCCACGACCATCATCGACATGGACACCGCACAATGTGCTTCTTGTGCAGCTTCCGACAAGTCGCTCTCATTCTGCTCTCGCTGCAAGGTCACCAAGTATCGCAATGTGACCTGCCAGACCGCACACTGGATAACCCACAAGAAGTCATGCAAAACGCTTACACGCAGACTGCAGCCGGGAGCGAACGTCAACGGAGAACCCAAATCAACTAAGGCGGAGCTCGAGCATGGCAAGCGGATCCGCGCAATACTGGAAGGGTTCAAATTCCGAGGCTTAAGCTTTGGGTGAGTTTCGACGACTGAACGCCGTACCATCCCGCACGGGAGCGTTGATGCTGGAGTTTATGCTGATCTCTTTGACATAGTGAGGGCATGGACGAGAAGGCGGCCCACTACAAACTTTATATCGATTGCTTGCACATGCGTCAGGAGGATGTCTATAACTTCACCGGCAAGCCCATGCCGGGTACGATCTACACTGGCCTCGCTTCCTCCGTGCTCGCCCTCGGCGCGATGCTCGGCATTGCGACTACCGGGAACCGCCTACCATCATGGTGGACGGATGGCGCAGCCTGCGAGTGCATTCGCTTCTCCGAGCTCAACCCTGAGCATTCGCTGGAGAAAAGGGTGTCAGCAAAAGATCTTGAAGCGATCTGGGACGACAAGGAGATGCCGATGAAATTGCGCGTGATGGCAAGGGACATCTACGGGGGCGTTCCGTTCGCAGATGACAAGGACATGATGGCAAAGATGGGGAAGACTTCGACAGTGATCAAGGCGAGGCAGTCGACAGCTTGAGGGGCCGCCCGCCTCTTAGCATGCCTAGCAGCTTGCGGGGGATCTGAAGCGAAGATTGGGGACAGCCACTGCTGCCGTCGAAAGGGATCGATGCTGCGCTGTCAAAGGTAAACGATCAGACATCTGAAGGGCTTGGATCGGACAGTCGATGATGCGGAGAAGTCACGCGATAGCTCTGTAGAGGTGAATCCAAACCGTCCGCTGCGCTTCTCGACGATACATTTCTGTTCATGCGGTCCTCCGCCAAAGCGGGGAGCTACTATTGGTCTGCAGCACTGATACAATACTTCACAGCCACGACATGCCAGAGATCGAGGTGTACCGCCTTCTCGTCGACTGCCTCCGCATACGCTAGGAAGACGTCCGCCAGTTCAAGGGGGAAGGCATGAAAGGACCATTCTACAGCGGCGAGAAGTCTTCGACTACAGCATTTGGTCACTTCCTCGGCAAGGCCGAAAACATCAGGGGAATGTTGCCTGCTTGGTGGACGACAACGAACGTCTTCCAGTGTGTGCAATTTGCACAGTCGGATAAGAGATTCTCACTCAACGTGGGTCAGTCGAAGCATCAGATCCAGGCGACATCGGAGGACTCGTACATGCCGATGAAGCTGCGCATGCTGGCGCAGGAGGTGTATGGATTGCGTGCCGTTCCCGGAAGACGGGAGCACCCTGGCGAATATGATCAAGGTAGAGGCTGGAAATGGTGTCGCTGCTCTTCTCTAGAGGTCCGAGACCAAGGGCATGAAGACTCGCTGGGTGGATATTGGGAAACTTGCCGCGCCCTTGCCTGAGTCTCTCTCGGCGATGCACTGGAGCTCGCCAGGCAGCGTTGCGCGGAAGGTCTGATGGCGTTGAGTAGACAGCCTTGTCATCAGGACCAAGTGTAGAGATGCTGGTATGGTGTTTGAGAATACTGTGATGAAGTTCGATGCGATACATCACAAGATGACACCCCCACGCTTACCCCGCGAACACGAAGCTCTCGCGCTAGCGCGTTTGCAATTTAGCTCTCGTGAGGTTGGGCTCACTGCGACCATCGAGTCCCTCCTCACCTCACTGCAATATACCCCACCCCCATCGTTCAGAACATCGCTCACACCATCGCTCACTTCTCATGTCATCACTCCACTAGCTACCGACAATCCCGCCATGGCCCACGCGGCCACGATGCCCCCTCCGAGGGCGGCGCCGGAGCTGATGATACGCTTCGCGGTGCATATCGGCACGCCTCGTCCGGCTGCTATCGAGGACCAGCCCACGCAGTCCACCAATGGCGACGACAGAAGACACAGCATGTTGGTTCCCGCCGAATCTGGGGAGAGCTTTGGCGACCTCTGGAGCGAGATCGATCGCCGCTGGGTCGACTACGGCTATGACAAGGCCGCACCTGCGGGCTACTTCCACCGACTAGAGAGCCACGACCATGCCGCCATCGACCACCGCGATATCGTTGGCACAATGTACAGCCGCGACATGTCTTCCGACGAGCGCGTCTTGTATGTCGTGCGGAACACACGCGACCGCCTCAGCTCCGTTGCGCCGAACACTTCGCTGCGTCCAGACAAGTACAACCGGGCAGCTCTGACCGAGGAACAGCGGGCCGATCTGCTACGGCAGGAGCAGCAGCACAAGAGTCGCAGTGGCAGCGCGGCAGAGCTAGATCGGGACACGCCGTTGCCGTCGCTTGAGAACGGTGGCACGACAGCAGTTCAGCAGGCAGTGATCGGTCCGCAGGCGAGGCGATTGGATGTTCAGGGCTTTACTATACCCGCCCTCCCACAGTCAGGACGTCAGCGTCGAGGTCTTGCGCAGACGCCTCGTGAAGCCGCAAATGCGAGCAGTACCAGAGTACCGCCACAGCGATCACAATCGACAATGCGCGCACCCGTGAATGCCGGCGAAGGTTCATCGACAGCCCAAGCTGCGCTGCAAGGTGTCTCCACGACGCGGAAAAGAAAGCGGCGCGCATCCGAGGCTGCCGCAAGGAAGAGCCGCGGACACACCGTTGACACAGATCAAGATGTAGGCCGTGGTGTTCAGTCGTCCACCATAGCTCCTAACAACCGGGACTCGCTCATCCCAACGCCGCCAGAGTCGAGACCACGCCCTGGCTTCTCCCAGGCGCATCCTGACTCTGCCCAGCGCCCAAGAGCCAGCCCCTCCGCTACACCCTCTACGCAGCGCAGCGTACCGGCGCAGAGCCGGCCTTCGTTCCTGATTCAATCGACTGCTGAGGCCAACGCTCGGGATGAGGTCTTCTTGCAGGATTATCCTGCCATCCAGGACGATGACATTGAAGACGACGATGAACTGCAAGTCCTCGGGCGGGCGCGGGCACACGTGAATGATCACAGCGAAGATGAGGATGATGATGAGAGAAGTCATGTCCTTGCGACAAGCAAATCGCGACCCGCCCCTCAGTCTTCCGGCCAGCAGCCGCGCAGCTCGTCAGGTCTAAATTCGAGCTCGGGGAGATCTGGAGGAAAGACGCATAGATCGAAAGTCGGCGGTTCCGGATCGCGCGTTCCACGCGGCTCGAAGGTGCTGTGGACGAGGGTGGAGGACGATATCCTGCGCCATGCAGCCGAGAACGGAACAACTGCTGCGGCGCTTGTGAAAGATGGCCTAATCACAGGCCGCACTGCCAGCGCTATTCGAGGCCGTACGAGGTTGCTGGTGCAGAAGTACGGCATGAAGAAGCATGTACAATCAGGTCCTGGAGACGGGTCATCTCAGCCAGGCGTCTCTCGGCCTTCGAGCTCTCAGCCGAGCAGCTCACAGATCCAGCCCACACAGCATCGGCATGATCAATCTTGGACCCAGCAGGAGCGCGAATGGATCTCGAGAGCGATCAAAGATGGCAAGGATGCAAGTGAGACCAAGATACCCGGAAGATCAGCAGACGCAGTGGAGAAGAAGTTCAGGAGGTGGCAGGCGTCGGCCTGGAGAATCGTGATGGACGAGCACACTTACCCGGACGACTCCGTACACTTTGAGATTTGGAGCGCGAAAGACAGCTGCAAATTGCGTCGCGCCGTTCGCGAAGACATGTCGTTGGTACAGCTGCATCAGAAGTACTTCCGCCAATGGGATGTTGCATTGATTGAACGGAAGCACAAGGCGTACGAGAGACAAGTGAAGCTTCTGAGTGGCAACGCTTCCGTCAACAGCACCGCTAGCAGTCAGCAAACTGATGACGCCGCTTCTACTCGCACTGTGGGCAAGATGCTGCGTGACCTGGAAACTGCTTTGTCGAGATCGGCCGCACCTCCCGCTGAGCAGCAACCACCTACACTGGTCTCGAGCTCCCCTCCGGCATCATCACCCACCGATGCAACAGCGCACGCTGCGTCAGACCAGACGCCGTCTGTGCCTCCGGTCACTACTGGTGCCGGTACCTCAGGCGCAATTCCACGTGAGCCGAGATCGCAAGAGCCTCGACCCGTGTCCCGTTTCAGACTTGCTCCCGGCGCTGATGGTCAGCAAACATTCGATCTCGGTCGCGGAAATGGCACCGCTCGCGCGCGCCCTGCAGTGCCAGCAACAGGGCCGCGGAGGTCTCCACGCCAGAAACGATCCGTCCCCGTGGCCTCGCAGGCGCTGACAGATCCTGATGAGCTTGAGGCTTTCCATGAAGCTCACTTTGGGTCAGACGTAAGACCCGCAGTGGCTGCGGCAGAGGACGAGACCAATGCTTTTGCTCCGCAAGATGGCGAACCAAGCAGAACTGCCGGACAACCAGACGAGGCTGCTGTCACCAATGTACAGGAAGACGAGATGGACAATATGGACTCGCATGACGGAGCTGACACAGCTGCTGAAGATGTCCCCATGTTGGATGCACCCCTCCTTCCGGAGCTAACTACACCTTCAAGCGTCAGGCGAGTGAGGGCAACTCAGAACGCCTCAGTCGCCATGGAGCGTATGATGGATGAGGCTCAGGCGACCACTTCGGGACCAGCAACAGCCGCCGAGTCTGAAGTCCCTGCTCTGGATAGTTCTCAAGAGTCCTCCGTGGCTTTCCAGACGCAGGATCCGATGAACACCCTTTCGCAGCGTCTCGCCAGAGAAGCTCGCGACTCGCAGATCAGTCGTACACCCACGACGCAGGATGCGCCACTTTGCAGGGCTGAGGTGCATGCTGCGAAACAGCAAGCTTCCCTGGCACAGGCGGCAGCTGTGGGAAATTACGATTCCACGCAGAGCCAGAATCGCAATGCACCCATCACATCCTCAAGTCGCGCTCGTCGTGATGCAGAGACTGAGCCGGCTCGCAACGAACCGCCGACAGCTGCGTTGACATCTGTCCTCGACAAGCAGGACACAGTACCCGTTCGCGATAGTTCCTCAGAGGCGGAGAATACGCAGAAGAAACAAGTTGTGGCTCATGCGTCGACCTCGCCTCCAGAACAAACCCCGCCCACCTCTGGTCCAGTCCCGGTCAATGGTCCGCCGCGGGTATGGCGCCCAAACATGTGTGATGGCGATGTTGCATGGCATCTCAGGAAACCTGTCAAGTCTGATGAGGCGATCTGGAGGGACCTCCGTATCGACCACAAGGACAAGTGGAATACGTGGGATAGCAAGAAGCGGCAGCGAGCTTTCGATATTGAGCACCACAATGCGCTAGTTCGCAACGCCTCGATGTACGACGACGAGAATCTGCAGAAGGCCTTGCACATCAAGGCGAAGAAGCGTTGTCGCTTGCGCAGGGTCGAAGATGGCACGTACGAAAACAAGCTGCGCTATGGGGTGGAGCCGCGCTGGGACATCGTCAATGGGGCGAACAAGGGCGACGACGTGGACGATGAGGTCTTCCGCGACAATGCTACCGAGATCACCGACTTGAGTGAGTACGTACAGGACGATCGGGTTGAGTTTGACAGCGAGGGGAATGAGATCGAGAACGAAGAGCAAGATGTTGAGTCAGAGGAAGACATGATCAGGGATCGTCACGTCAGTGAGGTTGACAGCGACGATGAGGATGTCGAGGACGAGGACGACCAGCCTCCATTCACGCCATATCGTGGACGTGCGCAGCAGCAGAGCGCAGCAGCAGAGGAAGAGATCCTCTACGAGGACGAGGATTCGATTCAGCAGCCCCGCCAACAGACCACATCTCGTATGCGCTCTAACGGAGTGAGTGGAAATTATCGCCAGCGAGCCCTTGACAGCCAGCTCACTGACGCTCCAGCTGTCAGGTCGACCAGCATGACCACGAGTGAGGCTCGTCGGCATCGCCATCGCCGGAAGGGCAGAAATGAAGATCGCCGTGACTCATCTTCGGCAGCTGGAGCAAGGCGACCACATCAACAAGTCCCTCGTCCCACACCAGCCAACGCGCGTCTCACAACAGCCAACATGCGCCGTCACAACGGCGAGCCGTCCTCGACTCCCCCGCGCGCTTCCAATATGCCGCCGCCGCCTCGCCGCTCGCCTCGCAACCAGGCGAATGCTGCTGTGGAAGCCTCTGACGCGCAGCCGAGGCGTAGCCGTCCGCAGAGACTCGGGGTGCAGCCAATGACCACTCCCATGCGCAACATCATCAGGAACGCCGTCGTGCCTGCTGTGCCTACTGACAGGTATGCGACGCCACGGAACAACAGGCAATTCCTTGGAGAAGATGAGGAGCAGACCAGTGCAGGGAGCGCAAGCATGTCTGAGTAAGTTTGCGTGTTCTAAGTCGGGGACATGCATGAGTGGGGAGAAGATGTCTGATTCTTGGCGTTTCACTTAGTGCGATCTTGGTGTGGTCAGCATGGCAAATTAGAGGTCAAATCTGGAGACATGTGGGCTTTCGATGTCGCGCTCGCGATTGAATTGCCCGGTTCCTTCCTTTCCTTTGCGTTGCATGGCCTTAGCGCGTGCCGAAAAATTCGTGGGTGGTGTGTTGGGTATCGGGCGCAGGCGATGGGTTGGGTACAGGTCAAGAGGTGGTACCCGCCGCATTGACATGGTGCACAGAAGTCCTTCGCGGCGCTCGTGTACCCTATAGCAGTGTTTCCAGTAGATCCAGAAAAGTGTTACAAATTCAGCCCTGTGTCAGTGCAAGGTGGATCATGAAAATGCGCCTTGCCGTGCGTGTCGCGACACTGGTATGTAAACATTCCTTCCGCGTCACGTACTGACTGGGCCAATCTGACATCTCGGCATGTGACTTTGAAAAAGCTCCTACTATCCAGTCTTCTCACAAAATCGCATCCTCAATGATGTCGTCCCATCGCTCGTCTTCCGAAGCGACGACCTATCGAGATCGATCACCCATTTCTCCCGCTTCGCCCATCTTGCCAGGATCTCTGCCTCAATGGCTTCGGCCTGGTCGTTCGAGACAGGGTCTCTGTTCAGCGAGCAGACTCAAACTCGCCTCGCTGGCAGCTGGATGTATACTGTTGGGATGGCTAGTCACGTCTTCCCTTGGACCGACCGAAGATACAGCGAGCCTTCGGGCTGCAGCTGTGTATGACCCAGCCTCAGGAGGTGTGATGGGTGAGCCTACTGGATATGGACAGCCTGATCTGGTGGAAGAAGGGAGCGAGGAGGACGAGGAAGATGAGGGTCCATCTGTGAAGGGTGCACTGTTGGATCTTCACCATGCGGTGACCGACAAGCTGCAGTACTGGAATCCATACGCCAGTAAGACCGATAAGCCTGGCACGAACCGAACCTTAGCTAGCAAGACCGGCTCGAAGGCAGCGACGTCTTCGATGGCAGCTGTGGGAGGTGAGACCATAGCTGAAGGTCTGCCCGAGTCTGAACGTCTTGGAGCCCGTACCCGCGTCGGCAAGTGCACTATCCTCTTTAACGGGAACAGCTACTGGGAGCGCGCCATCCGCACGCACGAGCAGCACGACCGTATGCATGGCTACCGATTGCACGTGCTTCGACAGCACCTCATGGACGATGTGTGGAGCAAGCCAGCCTATATCTTAAGTCTGCTGCTTCGGGAAATGGCAAAGCCGGATAGTGAGAGACTTGACTGGCTGTTCTGGGTGGATGCCGATACCGTCATCTTGAACCCGTATGTTCCCGTGGAGGTCTTCCTGCCTCCTCCAGGGCCGGACTTCGAGGACGTGAACTTGCTGTACTCAAATGATTGGAATGGGCTGAACAACGGGGTGTTTCCGATTAGGGTCAACAGGTGGGCGGTGGATCTGTTCAGTGCGATTGTGTCGTACAGATACTACCGACCAGATGATCCGCTGGTGTTCCGAGACCAAAGTGCGATGAACACTATTATGCACGAGCCGAAGTTCAAGAAGGGCGTGGTAGCAGCGCCGCAGAGATGGTTCAACGCATATCAGGGGGAGCACAACGAGACCTTGGCACCGTTCCAGGTCCGCAGAGGCGATCTGCTGGTGCACTTTGCCGGAGTGCCCAATCGGGAGGAGAGGATGGGATACTGGCTCGAAAGGGCGGAGCAGCATCTCGATGACTGGGAGGTGCCGCTGAAGTCTACGAGCTATCCTCAAGAGAGGGCGGACTTCTGGAACGAGTACAAGGAGAGCAAGAAGAACTGGAGAAGCACCGTCGCGGAAACCCGGCAAAAGGCATCGCAGGTGATGTCAAAGATCGCGGAACAGATGCAAGACTTTGGCGATCGCTTGACAGGTGAACAGAAGAGTCGTCTCGAGTCTACGAGGCAGGAGCTGGTGCAAGTATTGGGAGACGAGAGACATAGTGAAGATATTGGAAAGCTCAACGAGAAGATCGAGGCGATGCAATCGGCAGCTGACCCACTTACCGACCACATCAAGATTGCGCAAAAGCTGCTCTTGACATCCGCTCACGAAGCGATCTTTGCCGGCGAGAGAGATGCACTGGCGTATCGGGCCACCAATGGCCAGGGAGTATCGGAGATGAACGCAGTCAACAATGCCATCCAGAACTTGAAAGAGCTCATCATGGCGCCTCAGGAGCAGTGGCACAAGCCGAGCATTCTCGCGGCTACGAATGCAGTCACTGAAGCGCGGGCAAGGATGCAAGAGAGGCTGGACTTGGAGAAGGCGGAACAGTCGGCTGCCAATCAAATACAAAAAGCCAAAGCGGCCCTCGAAGGACAGGCGGCACACAAAGCGGTGACCGAAGCAGCCGAAGATGACGATGATGAGGATAGCGAGGTCGATGAGGCGGACGTAAGTGGTGTACCAGTACAAGACACGGGATCACTGCCTGTGGCAGGTCAGCATGGTCCAGTAGCTGCTGTGGTGGTGACTGCCCAAATGCCAGCCACGACACTGATCCAGATCGCTACGGTGATCGGGGGCGCAGTCATCGCAACAGTAACGGGACCAGCAGTAGTACATACTGTCGTACGAGGTGCGGTGGTAGCCACGCTGTGGATGACGGTGCAGGACGAGGCACCTGCAGCAACTGGCGAGGTTGTCAGGGCTGCCCAAGACGAAGCAGTAAACGCTTAGCGCGTCCATAGTCTGACTGTATCTCCGGCCCTGTGTACAGCGCAAATGCTGAGGATTGACAGCCGCGATAGGTCCGTAGTAATGCTTGTAGTAGACAAGCTTGCTCAAGGCGAGTCTTTGGTCTCTGGAAGGCCCGGAAGAGAAGCGGAACGGCCTCCGCTCAGCCTGACTCAGCACGGAGGACGGAGCTAGATCCAATGCCCGACCATTGTTGCATTACTCTATCGATCTTCCATGACAGCATTGAGCAGTGGTGATGTTGCACGCTGGACACACCCACGAGCCTCGACATCCTATCTGTAATCCAAAGGTCAGAGAGTGAGGTAGGAAGGTACATAAAGACAGTGCAGCAATACCCGGACCCTTACATCTAGCTTGCTCAGTCAATGATCATACAATTCTCTCCGATTCTTGCATCATCGCCAGAATCTCTGTGTCGCTTTTCAAAAATCCTTCTCTTCCCTCACCAATCATTCCTGAGCCATCTCACTATCACTAAAACAATCTCTCCCAACCGCAATCATGTCCAACCAAGCAGCATGGCTCGATGGCAAGGGCAAGGACCTCCGAGTAGCTGAGGCAGAGCTCCCAAGCCCAGGCGCAGACCAGGTCGTCATCAAGGCTCACGCTCTGGCGATCAATCCGGTTGACTGGAAGATCCAAGACTACGGCTTCTTCG